>JAJOOH010002796.1:0-20692 GCA_029582605.1 Solanum gracilifrons
CAAACCCCAAATTTCCCTAATTTAAGAACCATTCTCTCAAGAATCTAAAAGAAGATCAAATCTCCTCTCCAAAATATTTCTCTCTCTAGAACTTCAAGAAGAAGAAGGGTTCAACCTAGGGTTTCAAGGTAAGCCTCCATTTTCACCATTGAAGATAAGCATTTGGATTTGAGGTATGATAGTTTTCATCCATAGATTCCTTCCATCCATGGAGTTCCAAAATTCTCCTATTTTCAAAGTTAGAAATCTCCAATTAAGTTAGGATCTTCTTCAATTGTCATGGAGTTCTCTTGATTATTGATTTAAATGATTGAATTATGATCTCTTATGCATGAATTGATAAGTTACTATGATTTTATGATGATTATCCTATGAACCCATGTAAACCCCCATGTTTTCTAAATTATGATCATATGATGTGGGTTTCTGATTATGAAATAAGAGTTTTATGAAATCAAACTTGAAGTGATAGAATCACATGAATTTATGAGGAAATCCATATCTAATCCTTGTTTCGTAGATGTTGTTTTTGAAAATGGGTTTTGAACCTTGAAAGGTGAATTATGAAATTATTCATGATCTTATGAAATCTATGTAAAGGTTATAAAGATGCTTTGTGTGTAAAGTATCAAGAATGATGTTGTTATTGTGTTGTTGAAAGGATTTTGTCATAAACACACGAAAGTATGATTGTGAAAGGTTTTCTCACATAGTAAGGAATCTAAGGTTGAAAGGTCTTCTCACCTAATTGAATCAATGATAAGGAGCTATTCTAATGAAACATAGCATGGATTGGTTATTGAATGATACCTTTCTATTGTAGACACGTAAATTTTTATCGAACATAAGGTTTTACACCACTTTTTATTACTTATATATTTTATCCTAGGTCTACAATAACTATTTTATTTTTCATCATATTTTAGTAAGTTATTTTTTGAAAACAACAAAAAATATATGTTTTCTCTTAATTTAAATTTTAATAAATAAGGTAGTATTTCTTAATTATATTTTTAGACTAGCTATTTGACTTTTCTTATATTTTATTAGTGAAAAATAATTAATTAATATTTTTATCATGATAATTTATATATATATATTTAATCTAAAATAATAATAACCTAAACTACCCCATTACCCGAACCCACCTACACCTACCCCATTACCCACTTACATATTTCGCACTACCTGCACTCATCACACCACTACCCCTACATACTACACACCCTATATCAGCAACACACACATACATAGGAGCAAGAAAAATAAAAAAAATAAAAAAAAATATTTTTTCAGTTTTTTTTTAAAACCACTAACATTCTGCAACAAAAGCAAACACAACAGGCATACTCACATACAACACTACATGCATACTCATTTACATTCACCAAACAAAAGCCTACCAAAAATCATACGTATAGAAAAAAATAGCATAACACCATTACCCACAGTACACGCAACACACACCAACACAAACAAAAAAAAATAATTTGAGTTCGAGGTTTATATTCGTGGTTCCGGTCGTGATCTTTTTTTTGTGAATTAATTTTCACAAGAGGTAACACCTAATCCTTTTTATATAGTTTAATGTTTTGATTATGCAAGCATCAGTTGCAATATATTGAAATTGTTAAATCTTATATGTGTTTAAACCATTAATATTCATTGATGTTATATTAGGAAGTATGTTCAAATCTTTTATATCAACTTTATATTTAGATTTGTTATATCATTAGACTTAGTGCGAAATTGTTTTAACAAAACAAACTTTATTTCATGTTTAAACAATCTATAATTTATTTCATGTTTAAGTAAAAATATTATCTACATCTATTCTTTTTTATATTTTTTGATTCTCTTATGATGATACATGTATTTATTGTTTAACAAACTGAAATGATGGGAATAATTAATAACAAATAATTATTATGTAAAATATTAATTCTAATTAGTAATTTTTTCTTTTCATTTTAATAACTAAAATAAAGAAAAATAAATAAGTTTAGGTACCCATAATTCCTTACATGTTTATACTAATGTAACATGTTTAAAATTTGTACGGGAATGTGTATTATTTTTACTTATTTTTCCTTTGTGTTCTTATTGATACTGTGTTCATTCTTTTTTTTTTAGAAAAACATAAAAATAAAATTAAGGTAACATGTAATTTAAACTGATAATAATAATAAGCAAATGTTAAGATCTAAAGACCATTAAACTACTTTTAGTCTTGAAATACTAATAAATAAATAATTTGCGGTAAGGTTGGAAAGCGCTGCTACCAGTACACCATACACTAATATAACTAGAAAGTTTAAATAAATCAAATCAAGCGGGACATAAGTAAATTTATTAAGATAATAAATATAATGTATCCAAAGTTAAGCCACTTCAGATAAAAGGCAATAAAGCGACTGTGCTAGAACCACGGGACTCGAGGGAAGACTCACACCTCCCTCTCGGTCAATAAAATTTCTTTTTCGGATTTCTAGTTCATAGACCAATAAAAATAGAGTCAATTTCCTTTTGAATAGGAATTCAAATAAGGTGACTTGAAACACCAAAACTCAAATCCAAGTGGCGACTCTGAAAAAAAAAATTCAAAATATCACTTACATTGGAAAAAAATCTTTCTTTTTCAAAACATTCATATTGTTTGAGAAAAAATAGGGGTATGATAAATGGTGATTCCGTCAGGAATAACCAGAATTCGAGCTTGTAAATATTGACTTGTATATGACTTTATTATTTAGTTATTTATCTTTATTGCTTTTGGTTATTGTATTTGTTTGCCTAATGTGCTATTTTCTCATTTATTTACTGCTTTGATATTTAGTGAATTCTAATATACACTTTCTTCTCTCACACACCTATCTGAGTCTTCTAAGATACTTTATTTGGAGATGCGATTATGCTCCCGAGCCAAGAGATACCAGAGATGCGGCAATGCTCCTGAGAAGAATTCTATAGTAACACATGTCTTTGGATGGGAAGGGCCAACAATGAGGCCGGAAAGCCCTGCTACCGATAAGATGTCCCTTCCCGACTCGAGTTGTCTGCTCGGTTTATAGCTAGTCTAGACACATGTCTCACTAGATTGCTAAACTTAGTTAAACAAGCCTCAATAATGATTATCTCTAATAGGATCCTCTTTATGTACATCATGCACATTTTATTTAAATTAATGGAGCTCGACACATGGGTCAAGTCAGTCTAGGACAAAAACATTTTCTTAAGAACCTTAACTATGTTCTTCTTATTACATTAGCTAGAAGACTTTATTTTAATATCTTCATTAAATATCTATTATTATTCGGTCAATCTCAAATAGTCCAGTCCTTGCCTATTTGCAACAAGAAATTTGAAATAAAAGAATGTTTTTCAATAAGTTAAACATATTTACAAAAATATACAAGAACTATGCACACCTGATTCTCATCTCAATGAGATACGTAGCAACTCTCTTTGGGTTCGGTGATCTTTATTCAAAAAAAAGAATTCAAAAAAATTCTTCTTAAATATTTTTAAAAAATAAGAAACTTTGATCTTTATTCAATAATTTTTTTTCTCTACTTACCAAAAACAAAAAACTATATATATTTTTTGTTTTGTTTTTTAGTTCAGGAAGTTCAAGATAAAAATTAGGATTTTTTTTAATAAAATTTCTTGAAGTAATTCAGAAAAGGGATTTAATCTCAAAATTCCAAAAAAAAATCTTTGTTATTTAGATTTAGTAAAAAAAAAATATATGCAAAGATCTTATTCATGTTCTTAATCGTGTTACACTCGCAATCTCTAACAAATTTGATCAATGTATTATCAAATCATTCTTAAAAAAATAATAAATAGACAAATTATAATAAAGAAATGGAAATAGTTGAGCAAGACAAGATTAAATAATGGACTTTCTAAAACTCACTCTATAAAACGACTTGTGAAAAAGGTCTAATCCTTAACAAGTTTTATTATACAGGCACACAGTTAACTTAAAGGTGGTTTTTTTGTGGTTAAGCTGACATCTCATCCCTACTATACAAGGTCAAAAGGGAAAAATAAAATGACCCGTAAAGACAAAAATGAGTCGGACAGTGTTGAGGTAAAATGTCAGATGGTTTCACTTGAAACAATGTCAATAGAAGAAGTGAGGATGCTATGACATCAAATGGCTGAAATGTACCAAGCCTGGATGAGTGGAAAAGCTCCCCCGTCTTCAATCCGTGATTATCTAAATACAAATATGCTAGCCTCTATCCAAGTGTCGACAAGTGATCCGATTTATCTACCAGGATTTGGCCCCTATGCTAACACATCCAATGTCGTTGGAACTTGCACGGTGCACCCTTTGAGTACACCTATGATGAGTAATCCACTCTTCATGCCATGAAAATTTGGATCCAATCTATTTAGATTTTCATAAATACATCTCTTGTCAATTAAATTTTGGTGAATCATATACATGAAAATTTGGTCAAATGAAATCATATCTAGTCATGGAATGAATACACCAAAGAAGTTGAAAAAAATATATTCGAAGAACTGAATAAACGACTTATACATTTTGACATTTTATTTGCTGTCAAAGGAGGTTAAAAGGGCAAGTTTCATTCAAATTTCAATGTCATTCATTGTGAAGAAAATATTAATCAAATGGAAATTTATAATTGACAAACATGGAAAAAAAAATTATAGACATATCTATCAATACATATGTTGCAAAGAGCTATTGTATTATTTCCACTTCACATCTTAAAGGGCATGCTTGTAATTGACATTTTTAATAATTGATATGACGAAGACATTTTATTCTACTATCCGAACACCGTATAATTATTTGCTACACCTTTTGAGCATTAACTTTATTTTCTTTCATACCCCTCTTTTGGAATCAAAATACTGTTAAAAAGATGGAAGAAAAAAAAGAATCACAAATTCAAAAAGAAAGAAAAAGTCACAAAAAAAAAAGAGTCAAGATAAAGAAAAAGAGTCCCAAAAAATTGAAAAAAAATCATTAACAACAATAGAACAAGCTTCCTGAATTATGTTTGACCTGATTTTTGCTTTGACAAGATACATAGGCAATCTTATTTTAAGGTTCGGTCCAACCAAGAGAAGAAATCTAAAAGGTCCACATTACAAAAACTAGGGCAAAAAAATAAAAAATAACAATATTAATAATAATAATAATATTATGAATATTAATATTAATTATTATTATAATAATAATTATTATTATTCTTTTTTTTTTTGGACAAATAGAGTCGATTTCAAAAGTTGTAAGTCTTAACCATGTTACAAGTATTATATTTGAGCTTTCACCCTTTCTTTGTAACTCTTTCCAAAAGCCACGTTACAATCCAAATAAAGACCTTTTGATCAATTTTATTAAGAATGACAAGTCAAGAAAGCTTTTAGTGTTGATCATCATATAAGGAAAAAAGTCATGTCCCTTGCATAAAGAATGGAAAACGAGCGAATCTTATCAATGATGGTCCTCCAAAGAACTATAAGGCATCATTTGTGTTGAGAGAAAGTGAAAGATGACAGAGTCTTATTGGTGAAAACCCTCAGGGCACTATAAGACGATGGTGTGTGAGAGACATACAAAATGAGTGAGATTGTTGGTGAAAAACCTTTCGAGGCACCACAAGTCGAATGTTAGGCATGAATCTAGTGCAAAAGTGGGATTATAAAAGTCTGACTTCAAAAGGCTGAAAATTTGCAAAGATATAGTTTAGATTGATTGGACAGATCAAGCCATTTAATCTCACATGCATATCATGATCATTAGAATTGACCACCACTCTCAAATGAGTCCCTTTTTATTTTCATTTTTATTTTCTCTCAAAAGGGTCAAACATTTTTTTTCTTATTTGGTATTGCTCAGTTCGGTTTGCATTTCTTGCTTGAGTTATTCTTCATTAAAGTAAGCAGAAAATGATTTCAAAACTACTACCATATCTTCAATTGCACAAAGTAAAGTTTGTTCAGCACATCAAATGTGACATGATTAAAAATATAGTGTTATGCATAGTAACTTGTCAACAATTGACAAATTTTGAGAATTTATATGAATACAAGATTCATTGATTGTTGGAGGGTGGAAACAATATGAAAAATATTAAGTTTGAGGTTCTGAACAACTAGATATGTTTTATAGATTATCAAGGTGAGTTGACTAGCGAACGAAAGAAATCTATCTCAAGCTGAGTTTAGCTTCAAACATGGCAACAATAGGAGCGATCACCCTCAAAGCATATGCCACAAATCGACCGCCATTTAAAAAAACCACAAATTTTCTTTCGTTCTTTTTCTAAAACAGAGAAATGTTATCGACATAAATGATATCTTGAAGACTCAAATTTGTAAACATTATTGCAACAAAAAGAAAAAATAAAAATTTGCAGGCATTGTTTTTCCTAGGATAAACATTTCCTAGTGTGAGATATTTATTTCTCATTTTATCCTAGGATAAACAGTTCCTAGTCGAAAATCGTTAATATTATTTTTTTTCTCGTAGAATATTCATTTTCTAGTCTGAGACAGTTATTTTTCATTTTTCTCCTTGGATACATATTTTCTAATCTAAGGCATTTAAAAATAAAATAAAAAATGTCACGCCCCGAGCCTACACCCTGCATGCGACTGGCACTCGAGAACCATTACTGGCCCAAGCGAACCCTTGGTCTGGCTTAACTCTCAGCGGAAGACTTACTCAACATAAGAAAACTTTAAAAGTAAAGATTTAACTCAAATAACTAACTCAGAATATTTAAAGAAATATTCACTATCCAAAGTGGCAACTCAAGTCTTAGACATCAATAACTGAATTGAACAAGACTCATAAGCTACTGTCTATCTATCTATGTAGCCTCTAATACTATGAGGGATGTCGGGACAAGACCCCCAACCATCCTGACAAGATAGGCATAACTAAAAAGTAAAGAAGAGATCCTCCGGATGCAAGGAGGCTCACCAATCAACTCTTGAACTCAATTGGATCAACGAAGCACTGGATACTGATCCTAGTTACCTGTATCTACATCATAAAATATGCAGGCCAAATGGTATCAGTACATGAAATGTACGATCGTGTGAGGGGAAATCTAAACAAGACTTAAGCTTGAACTGGAACTGAAAGAACCAGTTACCTCATCTCAACTCGACTCAGGGATACTCAACTCATTTCAATATAAAGCAGTAGTAAAGAATGTAGTATAAAGAAAATCTTTACAAACATGTAGATAACAACTCAATGTATTTGTAAATACCATTTACCCAGTTTGTATTCAAGGATACAAAATAAATTCTGTTGTATATGAAAATACAAAATATCTATGTGTATATAAGAATACAAAATATCTCTGTGTATATAAGAATATAAAATATCTCTGTGGGAGTTTCTCTAACTGACAACCATCACAATGAGCTATGTGATGATATAGCGTCTAGCCCACACTGCCTAAACTGTCATATACTTTGCCGGGGTATAAGACCTACTACTATGTGGATCCACTAGTCTTTGCTAAAAGCATTAAGGAATCATCTAAAAAGTATAACATTTTCTACCCACGTTGGCTACATGGTTTATGAGGACTTTAAGTTATCTGATACTCATCCCCATATCGATGCTCAATACTACTCCCATAATATACGTAGCTCATATGTTTATAAACATAACTCTTTCTGTAGTTTGAGTTTATTACTAAAAAAATTTCTTATAAAAGAGATGGTACTCAAAACTGCTCAGTTTATATCATAAAGAATTTGACAAAAGTGAAAGTCTAACACAAGTCTCAAATCCATCTAGTACATCATAAGGAAAGTAATTGGTACGTAACCCATACATCACATACAAGTTTGAAAAATAAGGAAATGACATAAAGCTATAAAAGTTACATCGTCCTCAAAGTATGAGGACTCACCAAGTCTTCAAATATTTAATGCAATCAACTAGCCACGATGGAAGGATAAGAATCGTCGAGCCCTACATTAGTGAAACAATGTAGGAACAAGTATGTATTAGTATATGAAATGTACTAAATATGAGGGAAATGCAATAAAATATAAGATGTGATCATAAAGGGACATAATAACAACATCAAATGCTGACAAAGTTAAAACACAGTAAAATCATTTAAGAAGATTCATAAATCATGAACATGGTCAATGTATCTTTAAATCATAAATAAAACTTAATAAAAAATTAGTAATTAACTTAGTTCATTTTGTGGTAAGTTTACCATTGACCGACATATAGACCATGTGAGCTATAATATGGAATCCAGTGTCTGCCCTACACCAAAAAAGGGTGTTCTGCTTTCAAAGTAAGGACCATGAACTTCTAAAATATGAGCTAAAGTGGATTCACTAGCTAATGTCTATCAAATAAAATCATCCTATGGTGGCACATAGTTATAGGATGAGGATATTTCTACTAAAAACCCAGTATCAAGCTACGGGAGAGTTTCCATCTCAATATCCTCTTGAAGCTAATCATAAATCCCATAGAATAGTCATTAATCTTATTCCTTTCATCATCCATGGAAAGGCAAAATTAACCAACTAATCCAAGCTAAAATCATATTATCATCCATAGAAAAGTACAATTAAGATACTAATCCAAGCTAGAAACATGACAGGGTAGCTTCTTAGACCATGCGTGAGACAATCTTTCACAATCCATGATCTTTTCATAATATATTTTTATGGCCCATAGTTATTAACTTCATGCTAGAAATGTACTACTACTAATGGAAATAGTTTTGAAAGTGTGATCTATAATCATTGATTTCATATCCGGATAGCATACTAATCAAGATCTAATTTAGGAAAATAGCTCGAAAAGAACTAAGGGAAAATCTAGATGTCATTCATGTCATGTAGCCAAGCTTCATTGAAAATATAGATACCTTCATCTATAAGCTTACTTGAGCCATACACATTTATTTCATGAAAATATGTATGATTTCATAAAAACATATTCATAGATTCAAGATTCTTCATAAATTCATGTAAATTAGGGTTCATAGTCAAAATTAATAGATCAATGCATAGATTCACATGGAGTTAGTTGAAAAGCATGTAATTAAGTCCAAATCGTCAAAATTAGATCATAATAAAGCAATTGAATCCATACAAATAGAACCCTGAGGAATTGAGTGCCAACCTAATAAAATCTTGGGAAATCAAATTGGAGAATTGAAGAAACTTTGGAGACTCAATGGGCACTTGAAACCCATCGATGAACTCCTTCCATACATTGATAGAAGCCCTAAGCAATGATGCAGAAAAGAGACTCGAACTTAAAGAACCCTAGCTTCTTCTTCTTCTTCTTCTTGCTTGATCTAAAGAGAAGATTTTTTTAGAGGATGAATTTTGTCAAGTTTAATGAATTTAAGAGAATGAATTGAAATCGGTAGTTTTCGGGATTAATTCACTTTAATAGGTCTTGAAATAGGGTTTAAAATGATGTACTTTAGGTACCAAACACTTTGGGTAAAGACTAAAATGACCCTAACTTAAAAACTGATGAGGTGACTTAAAAAAGGGGCTTCACGGACCATCTAAGGCTTCGCGGTGCGTGAAACACTTCATAGTTCGTAAAGCCAGTCGTGAAGCTTTACCTGCCCAATAGGGGTTCATTAAATTGGGCATAACTATTTACATTAAATACGAAATGAGAAAAACTTGGTGGCATTGGAAAGAGGACTCAAAGACCTTTAATTTGACAGGTCCTAGGCAACCCAATTCATTATGTGCTAAGAGATATCATCGTTTTAAGTTGACAGAAAAAATTAAAAACTGATGGGTGATACGGACTCCTTAACGGGCCATCCATGTCACCACGGTCGGTCTTAGGTCCCGTCTAGGTGACCCCTGCCCAGTCAGGCTTGGATGGTCCTTCACGATTCCCAAGCTGGGTCGTGGACCCTAAACGGGCCGTCTAAGGTGTCATGAAGGGTTCATGGTCCGTTTTGGGTTCGTGGATTTTCCCGTTTGCCCCTTTTAATCCATTTTTTGAAGTTCGAGGTGTGATAATATCGGCCCCTTAGGAACATTTATCCTCGAATGAAACTCAAACTAGCACGGAAAGAATAGGAGAAAAACTAACAACCCAACATTAATGCAATTTCATCAAAATAAACATAACCAATGAGGAACCTCGACTCCAAGCTAAAACATATTCAAAACATCATTTCATAAGACATACTTGCAAATCATACTCAAATACTCATAATCATGAAGTAATCAATCAAGCTAAATCAATTTTTTCATGAGCATGCATGCATAAGGAAACACGGGAATGACTAAAACATAAGGATCCTAAAGAGTGAACCATGATGTGATAATGCCTCAAGCTAGACCCGAAGATAGAAACAAAAAGATAGGGATACTAAGACATCACATCACCTCCAGCCTTTCACATACCAATCCATAGCAAAGAACTTTTCCAAAATCAATTCAGTTCTACTCACACACAAACCATGTAGCACACTATCTCCCCTTTGGGAGAAAACCTCACTATTCTTTTCGAATCCATCTCCCTAAACCCAAACATAGTACCAAAGTCTTAACAACCACGGAACCATTCATACAAGTAAACACTTAAAAGGTTTCCACAAGTATTTCAAGGTCAACTTCAAACACAATAATCATACATGAAGTCTTACCATAGCTAATGAAACACCCAACATCAAGTAATGCATAACAAAAAGCTAAAAGATCTTAACTTATCGATTTCCACATCCGGGGGACCCTCATGATCTTCTCGAGTTTGGTCTTTCCTACCATCCCTTCTCTTAGCTGTAAGAAGTATGCAGCCTCTCATCTTGTGACTATTATTTCTACACCGAAAGGATGCATTTGAACCGGCTAGACACTTACTGCTATGTCTTTTTCCACACTCACAACACTTGGGCACCTTTTGCTCACTAGAGCCATTACTTTTAGAGCGATTACCTTCACCGGACCTTGAATGTGAGAAATAACCATTATCCTTTTTTGCCCTCTTTGAATCCTTAGTTTTCTCCTTAATTTTGTCCTCTTCTATTTGTTGTTCATGAACCATCAAACGGGAGATATTCATCTCCTTAACAAGCATGGAGGGTAGGCATTCCTTTGCCACTATATCGGAAGAACCCGATACAAATTTACTCATCCTTTCTCTCAGATGGGAAACAATAATTAGAGCATATTTAGACAATTGTGTGAACTTCAAAGCATACTCCTTCATCCTCATATTTCCTTGACGAAGGTTAATGAACTCAATGACATTTACCTCCCTCATCTCAAGGGAAAGAACCTATCAAGAAAAGTAACCTTAAATTTCTTCCAAGTAAGAGGACCTGTATCAATCCCCCTCTCTTCCTTCCATTGGTTGGACCAAACTTGAGAAACACCCTTGAGTTGGTAAGCGACAATTCCTTATTTTCTACCGAAGTAATATCCATAATTCCTACTATATTATAAACCTCATCAATGAACTCTTGAGGGTCTTCCTCAACCTTGGAACCATGAAACTCCAGAGGATTCATCCTAGTAAAGTCCCTCACCCTTGTTGTTGTCGCATCCATATTTGGGTTCACAGGAGCCACAACCTCCCTATTTTCTTGAGCCATCATAGCTTGGGCCAATGCGTGAAATGTGGCTCAAAACTCATCATTAGTCACTTGCTCAGCCAAAGGGTCGAACAACACTTGGGGAACCTCTTGTCTCACATTTTCACAAATATTCCTTCATACGAGATTCCTTCATGGAGGCATATTTTGAAAAGCATCGGATAAGGATTATGAGAGAGACATATGGAGTTACACTCTATCGCAGAACTTTAAAATGGTGAAATAAGTGGAATTTCCTAAAAATCGTATAGCTTCTGATTCATAAATATGGCACATTTCACACTCATGAACAAGACTCTACTCGACATGCCTTATGAGACATTCTAGGGCCTCTCCAAGCTTTATACTCTGAATGCTAAGTTTGCAACGACCAAAAGTACACCTAGTCATAACATGACGTATAGAACCCCAAGAGGCCCTACACAAGCCACTTAGCATACATCATACAAGATAACAGAATTTAAAGAGTTCAAAATATAGTTTTATATCATAAAGAGTTTGACAAAAGTGGAAGTCTAACACAAGTTTCAAAGCCACCTAGTACATCATAAGAAAAGTGATTGGGACATAACTCATACATCACATACAATTTTAAAATAAAGGAAATGTCATATATCTATAGAAGTTACAATGTCCTCGAAGTATTAGGACTCACCAAATCTTCAAATCTCTAATGCAATCAACTAGCCATGAATAGATGGATAAGAATTGTTGAGCCCTACATTAGTGAAATAATGTAGGCACAAGTATGCATTAGTACATGAAATGTACTAAGTATTCAATAAAACATGAGACGTGATCATGAAGGGACATAATCAAAACATGTAATGAATAAAAAAGTTAAAACATACTAAAATCATTTTAAAAGATTCATAAATCATGAACATGGTAATTGTATCTTTAAATCATAAAGAAAACTTCATAAAACATTAGTAATTCACTTAGTTCATTTTGTGTGAAGTTTATCATTAACCGACATATAGACCATGTGTGCTATAACATGGAATCCATTGTAAGCCCCACATCAAAAAGGGGTGTCCTAAATGCCAAGTTAAGGATCATAAACTTCTGAAATATGAACTAAAGTGGATCCACTAGCTAATGTCTATCTAAGATAATCATCCTATGGTGGCACATAGTTATGAAATAAGGAGATTGCTACTAGAAATCCGACCTCAAGCTACGGGAGAGGTTCCATCTAAATATCCTCTTGGTGCTAAGCATAAATCTCATGGAGTAATCATTAATCTTATTTTTTTTCATCATAGATGGAAAGGCACAGTTAAGCAACCAATCCAAGCTAATGTCATATTATCATCCATGGAAAAGTATAATTAATATACTAACTCAAGCTACAAACATCATAGGGTAGCTCCTTAGACCATGTGTGAGAAAATCTTTCACCATTCATAAACTTTTCATAATATCTTTTTAAGACCCATAGTCATTTACTTTATGGTATAAATTCCTACTACTAATGCAAATAGTTTTGAAAGTGTGATCTATAATCATTAATGGCATAACTGGATACCATACAAATCAAGATCTAATTTAAGAAAATAGCCCAAAAAACATTTAGGGCAAATCTAGATGTCATTCATATCATGTTACAAAGCTTCATAGAACATAGATATAACTTCATCTATAATCTTACTTGAGTCATACACACTGATTTCATGAAAATTTGCATGATTTCATAAAAACATATTCATAGTTCAAGCTTCTTCGTAAATTCATGTAAATTAGGATTCATAATCAAAATTTGTAGATCAATGAACGGGTTCACATGGAATTAGTTAAAAAGCATGTAATTAAGTTCAAATCATCAAAATAAAATCATAATAAAGCAATTGAATCCATACAAATAGAACCCGTGAGGAATTGAGTGAGAAGGTAATCAAATCTTAGAAAATCGAATTAGAGAATTAAAGAAACTTTGGAGACTCAATGGGCGATTGGAACCCATTGATGAACTCCATACATACCTTGATTGAAGCCCTAAGCAATTGTGAAGAAAGGAGACTTGAACTTGAAGAACCCTAGATTCTTCTTCTTTCTTGATCTAGAGAGAAGATTTTTGGAGAGGATAAATTTTTCCAAGTTTAGGGAATTTAGGAAAATGAATTGAAATTGATAATTTTAGAGCTTAATTCACTTTTATAGGTCTTGAAATGGTGTTTAAAATGATGTAGTTTAGATACCAAACACTTTTGGAAAAGACTAAAATGGCCCTAACTTAAAAATTGCCGAGTTGACTTAAAAAAGGGTCTTCAAGGACCGTCTAAGGATTCACGGTACGTAAAACACTTCCTCGTATGTATAGTTGGTCGTGAAGTTGCGCCTGCCCGACAGGGCATCATTAAAATGGTCATAATCTTTTACTCCAAACCAGAAATGAGGTAAACTTGGTGGCATTGGAGAGAGGACTCAAAGACCTTTAATTTGTTAAGTCATGGGCCAACTAATTAATTAATTGCTGAGAGATATCATTGTTTGAAGTTGACACAAAAATTTAAAACTGATGGGTGACTTGTACGGACCCCTAAATAGGTTGTCCATGTCATCATGGGCCGTCTAGGGTCCCGTCTAGGTGACCCCTTCCTACGTAGCCTTTGATGGGCTTTCATGATGCCGAAGATGGTCCGTGGACCTCTAAACGGGCCGTCTAAGGTTCCTTGAAGGGTCTATAGTCCATTTTGGGTTTGTGGACTTCCCTGTTTGCCCATTTTAGTCATTTCTCGAATTCTGAGATGTTACACAACCTAAGCTAGAAGTTTATGGTCCTTGCCTTGGTAAGTAAGGACATTTCTTTTTAGTGTGGGAGCAACATAAGTGGTATATGTCGGTTAATAGTACATATCCAACAAAATAAACTAAGTTGCTTTCCAAGGTTTTATGAAGCATTCATGATGATGCTCAGATGCATTGACCATGTTCATAATTATGATTCTTCTTTAAGGTTTTACTATGTTTGTAACAGCCCATATTATGCATATGCTTGTTCTGTTATTGTGATACTTGACATAGCCTTATAGTATAGGTCAGGGACCATGTTTCTTATATGATTAGTGTTGGTTAAACTAGCTCAGAAGGTGATGTGATGCCTTGCACGTTGCACGTTCAGCATAAAGTTGAAAGTTAAGTGCTAAGTTAAAGAAAAAGAGATTAATAATTAGAAAATGGATTAAAATAGGTGAGCTACTTGCTTGACTTAACTAAGCTAGTAGGTGACAAGTAGGTGCATCACCTACTTTGACTTATTGACCAGTCCAAAGAACCAAGTAGGTGCATTAACTACTTGAACTATATGGATCAAGTTAAAAAGGCCAAGGCTTATAGATCAGATTTGGGCCTATGCTAATGGACTAACTTGAGGCCCAAACTATGTTAAATAAAACAAAATGAAATGAAAGCCCAACAGCCAAATCTGTCAAGGCTTAATATTTAAGCCCAAGTGAAAACAAGTAAGTGCATCACCTAGTTTGAACTTTTGAGCTGCTTGATGTACATAAGCAGGTGCATCACCTACTTGATCAATTAGTAGCTGAAAATGAAGATTTCTAGTGGATATTCTTAGAGGTAAAGAAAGCTTAATATAAAGATATATTGGCTGCTATTCTAATTCATTTTAACACACATTATTAAGGATTAACTTCAGCACTTTCTCTCTATTTTCTCTTAAGGATTAAACAGCAGCCTTAAAGTTATTCTAGGGTTCTTGAAAAAACCCTAATCTCTGCAAGACAAGCTAAGTGAAAGCACTTATGGATCTAGCTTAATTCTCCCATGGATGATTAGGAAAACATGTTATTCATGCTCAAGTATAGGTATAAAGGCATAATATTTCCAGAAGCTACTGCTCACTTCCTTGGTTATTAAGATACTTTTCTCTTTTTCTTTGGTTTAAGGGTGAAGGGAAGTTGAAGTTCTAGAGGAATTCAAGTTATAAAGAGAAATTGCAGAAATTGAGGTAAGGTGACTGCTCCATTTTCTTCCGCCTTATGTATGAATTTGAGTGGGGAATTAGGAATGTGTTGTCATAAAGAACTCAAGGGGGTGGTGAGTTCAATAATTGGTTGTATGATAAAAGAATATTTGAGGCTGTTTTATGTGTATTGTTGTTGGTGCAGTTTGGGTAATCTTGGAAGAGGATATATAATGTATGTATTGGGCAGAGAAGATGGGTGTGGTGATACACATTGTTTTACGGGCTATATGGGCTCATTATCTATCAAAGTTAGCAACTGTTTTACGAGGCTCACAATGTGATAGCTGCTAATTTAAATTTATCATGACTTATACTGTAGATTAAAACCTGAGAGGGGAAGCTGAATCGTGATAGTTGTATTGATCACAGGATAAGGTATGTAAGGCTATTCGATTCAATATTCTTCGGCATGAAATCTAATACTTGAGATTAATATCAATAAGTGAATTTCCTAAGTTCTATTCCTAGTAAAGGAAACATAGTGGTAGCATATGATCTCCAAATAGCTAACAATATTTCCCCTTCTCTCTTGGTGTATAGAATTACTTCATTATATGTTAAGTACTCTATACTTGTGTAATTATCCTCCTATGTGTTGGTATAGAAATGGTATTTGCAAAAGCAAGTTTGGTGAATCCTCATCTTAGTTAGTTGAAGTCAATTGTGTCATTTAAGCTCACAAGTAATGCATTGATGTTACATAGCTCCTTATGTCATTGTTACCACCTTGAAGTATTATTTTCATGTCTTCTACTACTGCTGTAGTCCAAAATATAAAAAATATTTATGACCACCAAAACGACAATCTCAAAGATTAAAGAATCCATGTAAAGAAATTTGTATAATTAAGGGTGGCAGGTCAGGGGCGAAAGCCTAGCATGGGCCGATCCCAATTGGTATACAAGGGTGGCAGCTCAGGGGCAAAAGTCTAGCATGGGCCGATCCTAATTTGTATAATTATGAGGACCGCATCCCATGGGTTAAAATGCCTAGCATGGGTCATCCTCTTCTACCACTGATCATCTGGTTATTCGTATCAAATGCCTTATAAAGATCATAACACACAGAAAGGTAAAGACAAGAATGTAACATACATGATTCCACAAGAGTTAACCAAGGTGGTCTTCTGTTCTGATTTATGCACACATATATTGATACTTAGTTTCATTGAACTCCTATTCAGATATGTTATTGCCTTACATATTTAGTACATTTTCTCGTACTGACGTCCCTCGTGGGGGACGCTGCATTTCATGCTGCAGGCACGGGTACTTCAGCTAGTAGACCTCCTCAGTAGGAGCACATGACACTCAGCTACTTTCGGTGAGCTCCAGAATGATTTGGAGCTTTACTGAGTCCTTGGTAGATTCATTTGGGTATTGTATCGTAGTTAAGGGTAAGGCGGGGTGTCTGTCCCGACCTACTCTAAGGTTTTCTATCTTTTAGAGGCTTTGTAGACTTATGTATATGCTTCAGTTGCATCTTAACAAGTTGTGGCCTCAACGGCCAAGTCTTGTTTATAAGTTTTAGGTCTACTTATGTTGGTTCGTATCGCTGCATCCTATATGAACTTGTCACAAGATTGTCATAGTTATACGCATAGTAGGCACAGGTTACATGTTGGTTCTCTCGGGCCTTTAGGGCATCGGGTGCCGTCTTAACGGGATTTGAGGCATGACAATGTTTAGCTTGGTCATGCATTCCATGTTTTTGATTATGTCCCCTTATGATCGTGTTTTACGTTTTCATGCATAACCCTCGTACCTAGTACATTTCATGTACTAATGCATACTTGTGCCTACATTGTTTCATTAATGTAGGGCTTGTCAACTCCTCCCCCTCCGTTCGTGGCTAGTTGATCATCTATAGATTTTGAAGACTTGATGAGTCCTTATACTCCGAGGACGATGTTGCCTTTATAGCTTTCTTATGTCTTTACTTTCGGATGTTGTATGTGGTGTACGGGTTATGTCCTGACCACTCCTTTTGATGTAATAGATGGCTTGTCAAGACTATGTTACACTTCCGCTTTGCAATGTTCAAACTCCTTTTTGATATGAGTCAGACGTGTGATTTTCTCCTAAATTAGTGTGTTTAAATTACATTCCATTTTTAGAATTGTATCTGATTCACATGTATCTGGACGAATCAGATATATGTATTCGACATACATGTATTTGGACGAACCAAATTCATATATTTGAGGATCAAAATCTAGCAAGATTTCAAAAACATCAAAAGACATATAATAAAATCCTAAACTAGTAGAATGTATATAGTTTGCTCAAAATAATAAATCATGTAGACGGATTTGTGTGGGATTTATTTGTTGTCTAAATTTTAATATTACGACTTTTAAAGTGATATAGGCAATATTGAGTAACTTCCCTGTTAAAAAAAACCATGACTTCAGTAACACAATTTTAACTAGAAGGATGACATTTTGAATGAACTCTACAAAATTATACTCAAGCATATATCTATTCAACGTATTATAAATTCTTGTTCATGCCAATTGTATCACACGAAGATCATTAGATCAAATTGATATAATCCAATAATTAATTTAAAAAATATACTAAGTTCAATATTGAAAAACATAAATTTGAATCTGTCCATCCAACAAGTGGTGGATAACATGCTAAACACACATTGAAATAACAATCTTATTGACTCGGGGATACAACTGTTGTGCGGATATATAAGATGTGAGAATCGATACTGAGATGGTTCGGACATGTGCAGGGGAAGTTCATGAATATCTGAGCATGGAGGAGTGAGAAGTTGGCTATAGATAGTTTTAAGAGAGGTAGAGTTAGGCCGAAAATATATTGAGGAGAGGTGTATAGATATGTCTTAAGATAGGATGTTATGAAGGTCTCGCATATTAGGATAGGAGGTTAGTTAGTTCCTTGAGCATTGTCTCGCTTATTCCGCTTTACTACTAGTCATACTATTAGCAATATTACTATTAGTGTTTTTTTGGCCTTTTAGTTTGGTTATTATTTGTAGTTTTTTTACACTTTGATTATTGTGTAGCTTGGTATGACTATTGCTTAAGATGACTAGTCAGGTTGTTTGTAATATTTTGTCATGATTATCTTTTATGTTATTTTTTTCTTGAGTCGAGGATCTATCGGAAATAACTTCTCTACCTTTAATGAAGTAATAAGGTCAACACACATTCTACCCTCTCCAAACCCTACTTCATAGAATTACAGGAAATTGTTGTTATTGTTGTATGGAAAAAAATCTACAATCAAAGTATAGTTGCTCCTAAGTTCAATTAATTAAGGGGTTACACTTAGGGGGTGTTTGTGATTTGGTTTGGATCGGTAATAGGTTAAAATCAAAATCAAACAAATCTAGGCATTTTTTAAATTTCTAAAATCAAACCAAACCAAATGAAAAAAATAACCATCGGTTTGGTTCTGTGTTTCCAATTTTTTTCGTTAGAAAGTAATAATTTTTTTGAGGACATACGTATCTCAATAGAAACAGACATCTAGTACATGAATAATCTACATGAAAGCTATTGTGAGTTTAATTAAACCATACTAGAATTATTATTATACGAACAGAGTGATTCAATTAAGAGAAAGTGTGACTATCTTATTTGAGGTAGGGTAGGTGTCAACTTAATAAAAAACCCCAAAACGTGGTTGTCACGTGTACAAGCCTCTAAAGTATTACAACTGAATCGAAAGAAAGATACAAGTCTGAAATTACATTGTTTCTAGAATAGAACAAGATCATAAATAGGAGTAAGAAGGCTTGTTGAGATGACCAAAATCTACCTCAAAAATCTCCAGGAAGCCTTGGAAAAGAAGAGAATAGAAAGTATCACGAAGATCCGGGCACATAACCTAGAAAAATGTAGAAGCAAGGGGTGAGTACCAAACCACACAGTACTCAGCAAGTAAACATCTAAACACAAGATAAGGGAATAGAATATGGGTACTCCTTACACCCCATCTGAACCTCCACAACTACAACCTGTACAAAACCATCCCAACCTAACAGTTCACAGTTCACAGTTCACATAGCACACAACTCAACAACAACACACTAACAATTACATATCCTCAACAACAAACTCAATATTCATCAATCACAACTTCCATAGAAAAACACTTACAAAATCAGCAACACACAAGATCAAGTTCATCAATGATAAAGATGTGCAATGCAATGAAATGCAATGTCAAGTATAGTGACGTATGTCTGACCTGACGATACACACCCGTTGTCTCTCAGTCCGAAACCCATGGGGGACATATCTGTCCATGCATCCATCGTGGCGTGCGACACGATCCTCGATATAAATCCATCGCGGTGTGTGACACGTCCCTCGATAATAGAATTTGTCGCAACATGCGACACGTCCTTCAAAATGGTATATCCTCTTTATTTTCTTATTATTTATCAATTCACATAACACTTATCACAACCATGTCTCAAAACAAATAGAAATGACATGTTCACACAAATAATGAGGAGATGACGATTTTCATAACAATGCATAATTCACAACAACACAATCGTGATACAGCATCAACATTATTTGTGTGATTTTTTCAGAATAGACAGGTCAACCCATTACTAAGTCCCATTACTCCCCAACACATACCACAAGGAAATACACGATTCTATACACGTAACAAGGGTTTAGAAATCCACTTGCCTCAAATAGTTGAACAATCACTCCTGGACTTGAGTCTTCCTCTTTCGTTGGACTTCCAAATCAATGCAATCTATCCGAATAAATAATCACAATAAGATTTCAAAACTAACAACACTTATATTATTATATGTCTAGACTTGACCCAAAAACTCACTCAAATCTATAATCAAGTTCCTAAATCTTGATTCCAACCAATAGGTCAAATTTCATATTCCTAAATTTTAAGCCTAGGATTATGTTTTCATTCCTCTAAATATCATAAATCTAATTATAATTATATAATACAATACACCTAATATTTAATTACATATCTCAATATGTCAAAACTTGAATCCAATTTATAATGTTATACGAAAAATTCCAACACAAAAACCAAATAAAAAGGAACTGTTGAAATTACCA
>JAJOOH010002798.1:0-19531 GCA_029582605.1 Solanum gracilifrons
GATCTTTGCGAAAATTCGTATGCCACAAGTCATGCTTTATATTTTAAGACTTCATTTTGTTTTTAAAAAAGAAACTCATTTGTAACCCCCACTGAATTTATACCTTCAGCTGTTCGGACTATTGGTCCAAAAACTTCATGTTTTTCAAGTGAAGCTAATTCAACTTGAATTGCGTCTTTCCATTTTGGCCAATCGTTTCTCTTTCTACATTCCTCGATATATTTTGGTTCAAGATCCTCATTTGTTGCATTATTTCAACAATAACATTATACGTAAAAATATTACAGACAATTATTTCATTTTGATTTCATAATTTTTTGATGAGACATAATTTATTGAGATCTCTTTATCATTTCAAGGCACTTGAACCATAGCGAAGATTTTATCAATTATTATACCTCCTCGATCTTGATTATTTGCTTCCTTTTCAAGGATTTTTATCTTTGGAATCGAACGATATACCACATTTTAATTGTGATTTAGACTCATTTGCATTAATTAATTGTCCTATCGGAACATCAACTCAAATTGAAGCATTAACGGTTGGAATATGAAACTTAGTAAGTCTTGATAGGTTAGTAAATGCATCTGACAATTGATTTGAAATATTTTGCAAATGAATTATCTTTTAAACTTTCAATTCACATTTATTTATACGAGGATCTAAATAAGATAGTGATAATGCATTTTAATATATCTCCTTTTTCAGCTGCTTATTTTCTTCCCTCCTAATGTTGGATATACTAATTCAACCAAATGACAATCATCAAATCTTGTCATAAGTAAATCTCCAGTCATAGGTTTCAAATACTTTATAATAGGAGATTCACACCCAACATATATTTCCAATTTTCTTTGGGGACCCATCCTTGTACGTTGTGGTGGAGAAATTGAAATATATACCACACATCTAAATATTCTTGATGGAAAATTTTCGGCTTCTAACCAAAAATCAATTGTAATCGAGAGACTTTATCATAACATGTGGGTTTGATCCGTACAAGAGTTATTGCATGCAAAATAGCATGTCCCCATAATGAAATGAGAAGTTTTGTTCTCATAAGCGATGGCCTGTAATTAATTGGAGGCGTTTAATCAATGGTTCAACTAAACTATTTTGAGTATGAACATGAGATTCAAATGCTCAACATCTCAGTTGATATACAATAACCATTAAAAATTTGGGATGTAAATTCACAGGCATTATCAAGACGAGTTTTCTTAATTGCATAATACGAAGATTGCTCTCTTAACTTTATTATTTGAGCAAGTAATCTCGCGAACGCCACAATGTGAGCTTATAATAAGCACATATGTGACCATTTTGTAAATGCGTCTATTAAAAACATATAATACTTAAATGGTTCACATGATGGGTGAATGGACTCATATATATCACCTTGTATATGTTTCAAAAGTTCAAAAGATTCAATTCCCACTTTGATTAGTGATGTCTAATAATTAATTTGCCTTACAAACATGCAATACAAGAGAATTCCCTAAATTGAAGAATCTTTAAAGAATGACTATGTGAATTCTCAATTATTTTGCGCATTATATTAGAACTGGGATGGTATAATCAGTCATGCCAAATAATAAAATTATTTGAGTTAGTAAACTATGTGTTTCAGCCATTCTAATACTTGTGTAGTATAATTCGGATGAAAGAGCGGATCACTTTTCAAGTATGATCTTCTTACTTGATCTTTGTAGTAATATAAAGATATTCATTTTTTCATCGTTTGTAGTTTTAATATGACTGCCATTTTGATGATTGTATTTGAAACTTAATCAGTTCCTTTGAGACTAACTACAATATAATGATTCATCAATTGTCAAATTTGTTCCTCTGGTAAGTACTAAGTTATCTTTTTAAGAACCTTCAATTAATCTTGTACTACCAGAAATTGTATTAACATTGATTTCTTTAATCACCAAATAAGAAAAATATTTCTTTATCTCTTAAAATAGTGTGTTGTAGCATTATCTATAAAACATGTATCATCACAATTGATTTTTGATTCAGTTATGACTGAGGAAATCCCATTTTCTTCATAAAAAATAAAAGGTGCTCCCTCTATTCCATATTAAGTGATTTTTTTTTTAGGTTTTTCGATTCAAAATAATGTATTGTTCAAGTTCAAGATGGATGTTTGAAATTTTTTTCATATTTGCCCTTTCATTTATTGAAGTTTTCTATCTTCTAGGAAATAAATTACACTACTTACAAAGCTATATTTATGATTTCACAAAGGGCAATACTGAAAATTATGGTTTAAATTATGTCCTCAAATATTTTTCTTGATATGTATGCATTGCATCAATTAAAATGAAATAGACGGAGTACATTAAAGAAATGTGTCAAGAACCAACAACATAAGAAACTTTAAGAAATTGTACTAACAATGTAGAAATTAATAAGACATGATGCCTTAAGAAAAACATTTAAGAAGAACAACATAGTTATAAATATAATAAAAAAAATAACTATTCTTATAATTTTATTCCCCAGTTAGATGATCAGTTCTTCAGTTAATAGTTTCATAAAAAAATTCAGCTTTCAAATGAGTAATATTTGGAAGGCCTTTAAAGTCATCATCTTTATAAGCAAGATTTGCCTCAATATCATCATATTTATTTTAAGGAAGCTGCTTCATTATCATCATTTCAAAAGGTCAAGTGTGTCTCCACATTTTTTTTGTGAGAGCCTTGATAAAGCTTCACAAAAATGATAAGGCGTATGACAATCACATGCCCAATGACCTTTCATACTACATCAGTGACAAATATTGATTCTACCTTGAGATAGATTTTTTTTTTGAGAAATTTTATTGTTCTCATGTTTAGTTCCATCATAATAATGATAATTATTTTGTCTTCTGTCATGTCCTTGCCTAGGTTCATGATCCTGGTCATGACCACGATCACAATAATTATTTTGTCTTAATTCAGACTAATTATGTGTTGCTTCAACAATATTCGCTTAAGGAATGAAGCAGATCCAATGGGACGAGATTCATGATTTTTCATCAACAAAGTATTATTCTGCTCAACCACAAGTAGGAATGTAATAATTCAGAATATTTCTTAAATTCCTTTTCATGATATTGTTGTGTAACAACACATTTGAAGTGTGAAGAATTGAAAAGATTCTCAAGTAAGTCATCACCAGTGATAGTATCTCCATATAATTTTAATATGAAATTTACTTTGTATCTTTAGAATTGGAGATGTATCTATTCATATCGAGCTTTCGATAACACAGTAAATTTTAGATGGTCATAACGATCCTTCAAACTGATACATAATTCAAACAGATATTTCACAATTAAATATTCAACTTTTTACCCCTCAAGAAGATGATGACTAAGAAAAATCATGGTCTTCGCTTTATTTTGACTTGATGCTTTATTTTCTTGTTTGATAGTTTCCTCAAGACCTTTTCCGTCAAAGTAAATTTCAGCATTAAAGACCCATGACAAATAATTCTTTTTGGTAATCTCAAATGGCACAAATTTAAATTTTGACAGATTTGAAATGATAGAAACTAAAAACAAAAGACGATCTAGACATAACAAAGTTAACTAAAATTAAATTCTGAAGCAAATAAATATAATAGATCCTAAAATATATATTCATATAAAAATAAGTTGGTTACTAATTAATGTAACCCTAAAAACAATGATAATATATGATATTAAAATTTGGTGAGAAATCGCAAGCTATTAGTTTATCGTATGTAATTAATATGTTATTTAATTATTTTTTTAGATCTATCATTTCAAAAATAAAATCAACAATAGAGTAATACATTAAATAATAAACCTATTAAAAATACATAAAATTAATTATAATATAACATACATAAATAAAAATTTAAATAGTATCATAAAATGTTCAAGAACAAAAATAGGCATTTGAATGTTATTCCAGTTCCCTTCTTTGCTTTGCCTATGATTCTCCCCTTCTCAACACACCAATAATATTTAAGAGAAAAAGAAATATATATACTCAACTTCAGTTTCTTGATTTCTTTACTTCTTGTTATTGTAATCCATACTCAAAATTCGAAAACAAATTATGACAATATTTATTTATTTATACTATGTAAATATAAAAATAGCTAAAAAAGTTCTATACATAGTAAAGTTAATATGTTCTCCCCATCCATTTTTACTTGTCACTTATTTCTAAAATAGATTCATTTTTAGTTGTCGCTTTTGACTTATTAAGAAAAGACAATATTTTTTTTCCATATTTTAGCCTCAGTATTAAATATTTATTTTCCAGATCATTTTTAAAGACATCATTTAATAGGAATAATTTGGAAAAATACTGGTGAAAACGTGAAGAAAGAGAAAAATAGGTGAAAACGTGAAAGATGGAAAAAACATTTACTCGGTTAAAACCTAGAAAAAAGGGTAATGGGTAGTGGATGTATTTTTTTTTCTTTTTCACCGGTTAGTGGTGTAGAAGTTGGTCCAACGTTGGGCTGCTTTGAGAAATAAAAGGAAAGAAAAATAATAATATTTGGATACAAATTATTTTCTAATATATTGACATTTTGACATTTTGAATAATTATTTTAAAGTGTAAATGTTTTTACTAATTATGTTAGGGGTGTGACTAGTTTGCTAATTTTCCCTTTTCTAAATTATGGAAAATTCGTAATACATAAAATTCGAAATTCAACATAATCGGTGATTTTGAAAATAAAATCAAAAGAAATCTCACTAAATAATTGGTGACTTCGAAATTACCTTTATCGATTGAGAGATTTCTTGAATTAATTGAGAGATTTGCTGAAGAAATTGAGAGAAACTTGAAGAATTAGTTTTTCTTGAACAATGAGGGAGAGAACAGTGGTGAAAACGTGAAGAAAAAGAAAATAGGTGAAAACGTGAAAGATGGGGAATAAATTTATTGGGGTAAAAACCTAGAAAGAAGGGTAATAAGTAGTGGATATATTTTTTATTTTCCTTTTTACCAGTTAGTGGTTTAGAAGTTGGTCCAATGTTGGATTATTTCGAGAAATAAAAGGAAAGAAAAATAGCAACATTGGATATAAATTATTTTCTAAAATATTGACATTTTGAATAATTATTTTAAAGTGCAATGTTTTTACTAATTATTTTAGTAATTGTGACTAGTTTGCTAATTTTCCCTTCTCTAAATGACGGAAAATTCGTAATACATAAAATCTGAAATACAACATAACTGGTGATTTTGGAAACAAAATCGAAAGAAATTTCACTAAATAATTGGTGACTTCGAAATTACCTTTATCAATTGAGAGATTTCTTAAATTAATTGAGAGATTCGTTGAACAAAATGGGAGAAACTTGAAGAATTAGTTTTTTCTTGAACAATAAGTGAAAGAACAATGGTGAAATTGTGAAGAAAGAAAAAAAATAGGTGAAAACGTGAAAGATGGGAAAATATTTACTGAGGTTAGAACCTAGAAAGAAGGGTAATGGGTAGTGGATATATATATATATATATATTTTTTATTTTTTTTATTTTTTATTTTATTTTTTTACTAGTTAGTGGTGTAGAAGTTGGTTCAACGTTGGACTACTTTGAGAAATAAAATGAAAGAAAAATAATAATATTTGGATATAAATCATTTTCTAAAATATTGACATTTTGAATAATTATTTGAAAGTGTAGATGTTTTTACTAATTATGTTAGGGATTGTGACCAATTTGCTAATTTTTCTCTTTTCTAAATGACGAAAAATCCGTAATACATAAAATTCGAAATACAACATAATTGGTGATTTTTAAAACAAAATCAAAAGAAATTTCACTAAATAACTAGTGACTTCGAAATTACCTTTATCAATTGAGAGATTTTTTGAATTAATTGAGAGATTTGATGAACAAATTGGGAGAAACTTGAAGAATTAGTTTTTCTTGAACAATGGTGAAAACGTGAAGAAAGAGAAAATAGGTGAAAACGTTAAAGATGGAAAAAAATTTACTAGGGTTAAAACCTAGAAAGAAGGGTAATGGGTAGTTGATGTATTTTTTTTTCTTTTTTACTGATTAGTGGTGTAGAAGCTGGTCCAATGATGGACTGTTTTGAGATAAAAAGAAAGAAAGATAACAATATTTGGATATGTATTATTTTCTAAAATATTGACAGCTTGAATAATTATTTAAAGTGTAGATGTTTTTTCTAATTATGTTAGGGATTGAGACTAGTTTTCTAAATGACGGAAAATCCGTACTACATAAAATCTGAAATACAACATAATTAGTGATTTTTAAAATAAAATTAAAAGAACTCTCACTAAATAATTGGTGACTTCGAAATTACCTTTATCAATTGAGAGATTTCTTGAACTAATTGAAAGATTTGTTGATCAAATAGGGAGAAACTTGAAGAATTAGTTTTTCTTGAACAATGATGAAAACGTGAAGAAAGAAAAAATAGGTGAAAATGTGAAAGATGGGATAAAAAATTATTGGAGTTAAAACCTAGAAAGAAGGGTAATGGATAGTGAATGTATTTTTTTTCTTTTTTACTGGTTAGTAGTGTAGAAGTTGGTTCAACGTTGGACTGTTTTGAGAAATAAAAGAAAAGAAAAATAATAATATTTAGATACGAATTATTTTCTAAAATATTGACATTTTGGCATTTTGAATAATTATTTTAAAGTGTAAATGTTTTTACTAATTATGTTCGGGGTGTGACTAGTTTGCTTATTTTCTCTTTTTTCAATGACGAAAAATTCGTAATACATAAAATCTGAATACAACATAATTGGTGATTTTGAAAACAAAATCAAAAGAAATCTCACTAAATAATTGGTGACTTCGAAATTACCTTTATCAATTGAGAGATTTGTTGAATTAATTTAAAGATACTTTAAACAAATTAGGAGAAACTTGAAGAGTAGTTTTTCTTGAACTATGAGTGAGAGAACAATGGTAAAAATGTGAATAAAGAGAAAATAGGTGAAAACGTGAAAGATGGAGAAAAAATTTACTGGGTTAAAATCTAGAAAGAAGGGTAATGAGTTGTGGATGAATTTCTTTTTCTTTTTTATCAGTTAGTGGTGTAGAAGTTAGTCCAACGTTGGATGTTTTGAGAAATAAAAGGAAAGAAAAATTATAATATTTGGATACAAATTATTTTCTAAAATTCTGATATTTTGAATAATTATTTTAAGTGTAAATGTTTTTACTAATTATGTTAGGGGTGTGACTAGTTTGCTAATTTTTCCCTTTTCTAAATAATGGAAAATTTGTAATACATAATCCGAAATACAACATAATTGGTGATTTTGAAAACTAAATCAAAAGAAATCTCACTAAATAATTGGTGACTTCGAAATTACCTTTATCAATTGAGAGATTTCTTGAATTAATTGAAAGATTTGTTGAACAAATTGGGAGAAACTTGAAGAATTAATTTTTCTTGAACAATGAGCAAGAGAATAAAGGTGAAAACGTGATGAAAGAGAAAATAGGTGAAAACGTGAAAGATGGGGAAAAATTTACTTGGGTTAAAACCTAGAAAGAAGGGTAATGGGTAGTGGATGTATTTTTTTTTCTTTTTTACTAGTTAGTGGTGTAGAAGTTGGTCCAATGTTGGGCTCTTTGAGAAATAAAAGGAAAGAAAAATAATAATATTTGGATACAAATTATTTTCTAATATATTGACATTTTGAATAATTATTTTAAAGTGGAAATGTTTTTACTCATTATGTTAGCTGTGTGACTAGTTTTCTAATTTTCCCTTTTCTAAATTATGAAAAATTCGTAATACATAAAATTCAAAATTCAACATAATCGGTGATTTTGAAAATAAAATCAAAAGAAATCTCACTAAATAATTGATGACTTCGAAATTACCTTTATCAATTGAGAGATTTCTTGAATTAATTGAACTTTTTGTTGAACAAATTGGGAGAAACTTGAAGAATTAATTTTTCTTGAACAATGAGCGAGAGAACAGTGGTGAAAACGTGAAGAAAGAGAAAATAGGTGAAAACATATTAAAAGATAGAGGAAAAATTTACTGGGGTTAAAACTTTGAAAGAAGGGTAATGGATAGTGAATGTATTTTTTTCTTTTTTACCGGTTAGTGGTGTAGAAGTTGGTCCAACGTTGAACTGTTTTGAGAAATAAAAGGAAAGAAAAATAATAATATTTGGATACAAATTATTTTTTTAAATATTGACATTTTGAATAATTATTTTTAAGTGTAGATATTTTTACTAATTATGTTAGGGGTGTGACTAGTTTGCTTATTTTTCGTTTTCTAAATGACAAAAAAATCGTAATATATAAAATCCAAAATACAACATAATTGGTGATTTTGAAAACAAAATAAAAAAAAATCTAACTAAATAATTGGTGACTTCGAAATTACCTTTATCGATTGAGAGATTTCTTGAATTAATTGAGAGATTTGTTGAATAAATTGGGAGAAGCTTGAAGAATTAGTGTTTCTTCAACAATAAGGGAGATAACAATGGTGAAAACGTGAAGAAAGAGAAAATAGGTGAAAACGTGAAAGATGGAGAAACAATTTACTGAGGTTAAAACCTAGAAAGAAGGGTAATGAGTAGTGGATGTATATTTTTTCTTTTTAACCGGTTAGTGGTTTAGAAATTGGTCCAACGTTGGACTGTTTTGAAAATAAAAAGAAAGAAAATTAAGAGGAAAAACATAGAGTGACACCTGAAGTTGTCTCGAATTTCAAAAGACACATTAACCATGCAGATGTCCTATTGCCCCCCTAAACAATTTTAAAGTGAAACTATTACATCAGTTTTCGATCAATCTCGAATTTTAAAAAGCAAGTGTTATCACACACCAATCATTATGGGACACGTGTTAATTTAATTTAAAATATAATTTTTTTTCATTTTAAATTTTTCTTTACCTTTTTTTCTCTCTCTTACTTTTGCTTATTTTATTTTTATTACTTTTATTTTAATTTCATCATACATTTCACTTCACCTTCCATCCCACTCTACCCACCCCCACTTTCTAGCTCATCTCCTTCTTCCAATTTTCTTTCTTTCTTTCTTCTTTTTTACCTTTCACTTTCAGCCTTCCCCACCTTCGTCAAGCTGTGTCCCTTTCCATTATCGTTTTTTTCTTTTTTTCTTCTTCTCCCGTCAAATTCCTTTCTTCCAGTGCATTATTTTTCAAACTTTGTTGAGTTAGTGATAACAAAACTAATTATTTTTCTAAGAAAATTTAAAATTTTGAAAGTATCATCAATTAATTTATCTTCTTTTCATATAACTAAAATTTAAAATAATAATTTTGAAAGAATAAATGTATTCTCCAAAAATTGAAAGAGCTTGATGAAATCCGGATAATAAAGTTAAATGATACCTCCTAATCATTTTGAAATCTAATGGGTTCATCAAATTGTTCGAAATTTTTAAAAAAATTAGATAAAGGTTTTAAATTAAAGAGACTTAAACTAATAACAGTAAAAAAAAAACAAAAAACAAAGAGGCGAAATTGTGGTAAAAAATGTGACATTGAAAGTGGAGAGTTTTAATGGAGATGACAATGAATTTTTGAAGAAGAAAAAAGAAAGAAAGAGGAAAAATAACAAAGAAAAAAAGTTAAAATAATTTTAAAAAACAAGAAATTATATTTTATAACAAAATACCTTAAAAATAAAGTTATATTCATTATTTTATGTTGGTCACGCTCTTTAAAGAGAGTGCATAGACTTTCTATGCCAAATGGATGAAAAATGATGTAATAATATCAGTTCAAGATTGTTTAGGGGGTAATAAGACGTCCGCATTGCTAAGGTGTCATTTTGAAAATTCGGGACAACTTCAGGTGTCACTTTATGTGTTTTCTCTAAAAATAATAATATTTGGATATAAATTATTTTTTAAAATATTGACATTTTGAATAATTATTTTAAAGTGTAGATATTTTTACTAATTATGTTAGAGATTGTGACTATTTTGCTAATTTTCCCTTTTCTTAATGAGTGTGCCAAGTCAAAGTGAGACAAGTAAAAATGAACGGAGGATGTAACTCATAACTCAATGAATAATAAGAGGTCAAATGTATTAAATATAAATAATCAAATTAACCCTTAAATAAATAAGACACATGTTCATTAAATTATAATTATACCTAAATAGGAATTTATTGATAATAATGTTGCAATGCTAAATGGGTCCCAAGAATATTCATTTTATTTACCACAATAACTAGGTATAAATTTAAGGTTGGGTATCACTTTTTGGGTACGGTTTGTTGGTAGTATTTATTAAAATGTCACCGCTTGCTGCTTCTCTTTTGAATCGCCATACCCTTTTCTTGTTATCCTTTCTAGAAAAACCCTAGTTAAACATTTTAGAGTTTTTTCCCCAGCTCTTTTCTCCTGCTCTTTGTTGTTTTTTTGTTTCGTAATTTTGATTCGTCTTTGGATCTGTGAGTTACTTGACATGGATATCCGTAAGAGAAACAGGAATGAAACTGGTTTTAATGGCAATGGTGGTTTCAAAAAGGCTAAGCCAGGTTTGTGTTTATATTTTGTGCTTTTACTTTTAGATCTACTATAGGTTGCTTTCAACTCTCTTGTGATGTTGTGGTTGTAGAAGCATTTTTATTGTATTTCTGATAGGCTTTTTATTCCTAATTTTATTCATCTGTCAAAAAATTGGATTTTGTTTTGATGAAAAGCTCACGCCAAGGCTTGGTGTTGCTTACTCCCTCCTCTGTAACTGACTGCAACTGAGTTTGATTTATTTAATATGTTATTGCCTATTGGCAATTGAAGAAAATATAGAGTGATGGGTGAAAAATTAGATTAGTTGAAGCAAAATTTATTATTCTTGGGTTGTTAAAAAATTTGAATTCTTCAACTGTGAAAAGGTTTGTATAAATATTAAAATGTGCTGGAATATTTTGTGGAAGGATGTTATTATATAAACATTTAATTATGTATAATCAATGGTTGACCTGGGATTTAAAGATAATGGGTGCTCTCTTGCATTAAGGGTAAACCTAAACTAATCACAGTAAAAAGAAATATTAATCTATTAGTTTAGCTGATTTTGGGTTAATTATGTATAATCAATTCAATTTTTGGTTCATATGATCATTAAACCAAAATGAGTTTTGTTTTGTTTTTCAATAGGTTAGATATGTTCTATGTTCACTATCAAAGCAGAAAAAAGAAAATTCCATTCAAGAGAATATTGTCTTTTAAACAAATACAAAGTATCAATGTAATAGATTTTTTTAAATAATTTGAAATGTCCAAATTAGATATCTTCTATAATATTCTTTGATGGTAATATTTTTCTAACCTTATATAATATCCAACAAGAGCTAGGCTTACGAATAAAACATTTACTATTATATTATGGAAGTGTGGAGCTTGACAGAAAAAAATTCCAAAAGTATACGAGGGTGATGTGTCCCAGTAACTCTTCCATTTTCCGTTTCACTTTTTAACCTAACTTTATATTTTCTATCTAAAAGAATTGGTCTCTCTTAATCAAAGATATGATTAATATCATTTCAAACAGTTCAGCGTAATTACTAACCTATTCTAAGGAAGAAATGTGAATATGATAAATAAAAGAATTCTTAGGCAAGAAACTGCTGACCTGCCTTTAGAAGGGTTTTCTCATAAATTTGATGTCATTAGTTGATTTTGTTTTAGTTTCTGCACAAACTTGTTAGAAGGTGGGACTTCCATGTTGGAGTTCTCAAGCTCGAAACCCCTTGCCAGCGAAAGCAAGGGGTCTGCCTTCTGGGTTGAGCTCGTCGCACCGGACTTGCCTAGTGCGGGTTACCTCTCCTGTCTGGTTTGCGGACTATTGCATAGGAGCTGGAGTTTTACCCTGCGCATAGGGTAGTGGTTGCCGGTTTCCCTTGTCATAAAAAAAATAAGTGGTAAATAAATAAGTGAGAGAAAAATCTATTTTTGTCTAAATTTAACTTGAACTAGGAAAAACTGGAAAAGGAACAAAAAAGGAGAACAAGGAATGAGAAGTGATAAAAAGGAAAGAAAGATTAATGTGAAACTTGGTTGAAAAAGGAAGGAAAAGATAGAACATTATGTGAACAATTATCAGATTAACATACGGTAAAAGCCAAAATAAAATAAAATAGCGGATATTGTTCAAAAGAAAGATGGAATCCTTGACCTTGCACAACCAAAATCCTGCCTTTTGGCCATAGCGCCCAGCTTCTCCAGGACAATGGGTGCTAATTATTCTATATGGCATAATTTAAGAAACTTCTACATAATTAACTGAATTCGTGGGTGGGTGCTTAAGCACCCCTAAGGGTACACATGGGTCTGCCCCTGTATAGAAAACCCTAAAGAACCTCTAAATTGAAATTTAATATAGTTAGCTTTGTATGATGAGTGGAGTATCTTATAGTATTCACCTTATGTCACAAGGTAATTATTGTTATGCCGGTAATAAGAAATATAATGTATGTCTAATTTAAATCTAGCATCGATTTTAAACAACTCACTAAATTCTAACTGGTAAAAAAATAATTAATTTGGTGCAACAGAAATGGACTCATTATCAAGTGGTATAGGAAGCAAATCAAAGCCGTGCACAAAGTTTTTCAGGTACAAATCTTTGCCTATCTAATGTAATGTTGAAGCGTAACCCTCAATTTATTGTGGACTTCAGTTGATGTCCAGTGCAACAATTCATAATTTCTAGTACTACTACTCTTGGCACAAGCGCCAATAGAAAATATTCTGCTCGTGAGATTCACAATAGCTCTAAAAGCATAATGATAATATTTTTTGCTGAGATAAATATTGTCAGCTATTACATATTCGGAGAAATTATAAAGGTTACATACAAGCTAATGTTAACAATCTTTGCCGAGATAGCATTCCCAGCTGTAATGGAGATGGAGTGAGAAAACAATATGGTTACTCCGTGACATTTATGGTTTCTTATGTCCCAATAATCATCTAATTGTCTGCCTAATAATTACTGTGACTGTTGTTATTGTCCTTTCTGTAATATATTAGATAGAATGTATGTGATTCTTCCTGTTATTTACCAAGGTATGCTAACTTTTCCAGTTTAACTCTTGTAATCTGCATAGGAATATCAACTAATATTAATGATTTTGATGCCCATAATCTTTTGAACTTGCTATGACAGTCTGAGAGCTATTCTAAAATGGTTTACCATCCTAATAAGTGAATTACTGTTAAAAGTTTTGAGATGGAAATACTTGGGAATCTGTAAGCTCCAATTCTGTTTACCTCAATCCTTTGTGCATCCTCTAACAGTTGCCATTAATCACGTGAATAGTTCTGCAGTGAAGTTTTCTGAGTCCCCTTTGACGGTTGGGAGAACATAGAAGTATATATGCTTTAGATTTTAATTTGATTTTAAAAGAATAATGAGATCAGATGGAAGTGGTGTCCTACTATTTGGGTCATGACTGTTGATTTGCACAAAAGATATGGCCTAGCCTTTTCCCCACTAGAAGCGCTGATACTTTGTCTATGGAGGGAGTTTTGTGTTAATTATTTTTGAAACTCATTTAAGTCCAGCCAGTCTGCTTTGCTTTCTGTGTGTTCTTATTTTTTCCAGCCAAGTTTGTAAGCTAGAGAAGTTTTGCAAGGGGGAAAGGGGTATTATTTTAAATGATTTTTCTTTTCTATTGGTTTTTTAAAACAAAATTTGATGTCGGTGCAAACTAATAGTCATTATGTCTGCTTTCGAGCGGGAAAAGGCAAGAAGCGCTCATCTTCTAGGAAGTTGGATTATATAACCTGGACTCTCCAATCCTGCTTCATGCTCATTGTCTTTGGAAATTATATTATATAACTCTAGGCTCTCCGCATCCTACTTCATGCAGCCGGCTTACATGATTAAATCGATCTTAAGTGATGACTGTCAAACATGATAACTTCACTTAATAGCCCAGGGAAAAGACCCTTATTGCTTGGTTAGGTGTAATTGGAGAATTTGCATTGTATTTAGAGAGTAGTTGTGCTAATATTTTAGCCTAGTTGTGTGGATAGAGTGATATTCTGCTTGCGATCTGCTGTCTGCGTTATTCATGCTTCTAAATGAGATGAGAAATCTAGGCTGATTTTTGAACTTGATCTTATTCTTCTGCAGCACTGTTGGCTGCCCTTTTGGTGAGAACTGCCATTTTCTTCATTATGTTCCTGGTGGCTATAATGCTGTGGCCAAGATGATGAATATTGCACCATCTCCAGCATCACCTATTGCCAGTGGGAATACTCCCTCTGTGAAAACCAAAATTTGCAGCAAGTTCAACACAGCTGAGGGATGCAAATTTGGGGACAAATGCCGTTTTGCTCATGGGGAGTGGGAAATTGGCAAGCCTATTGTGCCATCACCACGTGCCATGGGTGTTGGACCTATTCCTGACCGTTTTGGCGGGCGAAGGGAGCCTCCTGTTTCGGGAGCTGCTGCTAGCTTTGGTACGTCAGCCACTGCAAAGATCAGCGTGGATTCTTTCCATGTGGGACCCATCATTGGAAAGGGCGGAGTGAACTCTAAGCAGATCTGTCGGCAGACAGGAGCCAAGCTGGCAATCCGTGAGCATGAAATAGATAAAAATCTGAGGAACATCGAGCTTGAAGGTACATTTGAACAAATTTCGCGGGCTAGTGCCATGGTGAGAGAGCTGATCAGCAGCCTTGGGTCAGTTGGTGGCCCAGGAAGAACACCTGCAGTACAGGGTGGACCTGCACCTCCAATGAGCAACTACAAGACTAAGTTGTGCGAAAATTTTGCTAAAGGTTCTTGCACTTTTGGAGAAAGGTGCCACTTCGCCCATGGTGATGCTGAATTGCGCAAAACAGGGGGGTGAGCTTTACAGGTACCCTAGTCTCTGTAGTCCCTTGCTATGTGGAAAGCCCGATTGTGCTCATTGTAATATTCTCAATTTTTGGTCTCTTGTAATGCGCGATTTCGTGGTATTAAGTTACTGTCATTTGAATGGAAAACAGAAGTACCTAGTTTTAGCTGTGACATGTTTATTAGCTTTATTCCCCTCTCCCCTTCCCCCTTCTTCTGCTATATTCCATTTTGATTGAAAACCCAAGTTATAAAAAAGGATAAAGTTTGACAATCTTTCAATTTTTATATATCTATAATTCTATACCATATTAGAAATATGAAGGTTTTTAGAAAAGTTGAATGAACTTTCTGTCCTTTCATTAAAACTCACTAAAATTGTCATTTATTATTTTTTCTTGAATTATTATTTGATCTTTTATTTGTTTAATTTTAAGATTCACTTTTAAATTAGAATTTCTTTATATTTTAAACTCATTTTTGGGTCAAAATTTCTTTCTATATAGAATTCACTTTTGGTGTAGGATTGTTCAACATAAATTGCGTAGGCGGCGAAGGAAAGGAAAAATTAGATTTATGTTCCAATATTTACTACCGCATCAGTTTAATGTAACACTTTTTTAATGCAAACAACAACATATTTAGTGAAATTTCATAAGTGAGGTCTTTGGAGGGTAGAATGTACATAGACTTGGTAACTACCTCATGGAGGTATAGAGATTATTTTTGAACAATAATAGGCTCAAGTGCAACAAATTCATGTACAAAGGAGACGTTAAAGAAAATACAACAAGTGATAAGGTAACTGTGCAAAATCTATTAAAAAGGATCCAAAATAACAATACAATAATGTGATAGTTGAAACTTACTAAACAACAAACTACAAGTGATAAGGTAACTGTGCCAAATCTATTAAAAAGTGCAAAATCTATTAAAAAGGATCCAAAATAACAATACAATAATGTGATAGTTGAACTTACTAAACAACAAACTAGGATACATTATAGAAAACAATAAAATGATAAGCTCAACTAAATAATACTAACCACTAGCGACCCTAAGGACAATAATTCAAAACATCCCCTCACTAACCTTCTACCTTAATGTGTTATCTATATCCTTTTATTTAAAGATATGTTACCGGTAATCTAAAGCTGCATCATATTCTGTTTATAACATTTTTTTCAATACTTTTTTAGCTTACCTCTGCCTCTCTTCGTATTCGTTATAACCAACCTATCATACCTCCTCAATGGTGCGTCTACACATCTCCTTTTCACATGTTCAAATCATTTCAGTCTCACTTCTCTCATCTTGTCCACCATCGAAGCTACTTCCACCTTATCCCGAATAACCTCATTTCTAATTTTATGCTCTAGTATGATCACATATCTACCTCAACATCCTTATCTCCACAATAGTATCGTGGAATTTTTTGACTGACTAACAATCTGCCCTATACAACAATGTTGGTCTAACCGCCACTCAATAAGATTTACATTTGAGTTTCGACTGTACCTTTTTATCACATAGGACATCAGAGGGGAGCCTCTAGTCCATTCACGCTGCACCAATATGATGTGTGATATCATGTCGATGTCCCATTCCCTCAAATTATAAACCCAAGATACTTGAAGTTGTCTCTCTTGGAAATATTTCAAGTGTCAAGCCTCACTTCGATGCCTACCTCATGCATCATCATGAAATTTGCACTCCACATACTCTGTCTTGGTCCTTGCTAAACTTGAACACTTTAATCTCCAAAGTTTGTTTCCACGCCTATAACTTAGCATTTGCGCCACTGCACGTCTTGTCAATTAATATTATGTCATCCGATAGTAACATACACCACGACACTTCATCTTGAATATCCCTCATCAATTCATCTAATATGAAGGCAAGACTAAGAGTTGATCCCTACCCTATCTCCACATGGAAGTGCTTTGAGTTTCCTTCTACCATTTTTATCCGCGTTTGAGCTCCTTCATACATATCCTTTAGTGCCCTAAATATAGGCCACTGATACACCTCTAGTCTCCGGGCATCTACACAAAACTTTCCTTAATACTTTGTCATGGACTTTCTCAAGGTTGATGAACATCATATATAAGCCATTTTTTATTTATTGATACTTCTCCATTTGTCTCCTCACAAGATGGATGACTGATGTGGTCGATCGCCTTGGCATGAATCCAAATTTAAATCTTCTTAGTCTTTAAATTTAAACAGATTGGATCTTAAGCTCTAAGCTATCTATATTTTCATTTATTTTCCTTTTATTTTTATAAAAATTAAAATTTTTTAATCATCTAGAAATACTTGAATTATATGTTATAATACTACTACTACTAATAACAATAACAATAATAATCATATATTATTATAAGTGAAATTTTTTTTAAGCAAAAGTTAGATTACCATTTTACCCTACATTAAATTAAAATATTATAAACTATTTTATAAGTTAAATTTTAAATGATAAATCGTCATATTAATACATGATTCATCTATTTCCACTAACTCTCCATTATGTAAATATAATAACTCCCACTAATTATGTTATTATGATTTTTACTCCCAATTATGTGTTTATGAACAGAAGTCTAAATATACATATTAATTAACTTTTCATCTCCCATAATAATTATCTTCTTTATTATATTAGATATGTTAATATGCATTTATGTATTACCTTTCGGTATCCTTTGTATCACTTTATCATATGCACAGTTTCATTATTTTTTTCTTAAAAAAATTATTGATTTTTGTGGCTACTTTTCAACACCCGTTAGAGGTACATAATTTTATTTTTTGGCTCTATTATTAGTAATTAGCACAAATGATTCTCTCTTTAACCCATGACATTTGAGTTTTCATTTTTTTTCTATATTTTTTGTTAGAACAACTATATATATATATATATATATATTAGGTAGCAACAACTCTAACTTTAGAATTTTTTTTGAAGGTTTCATATGATGACTTTGTCATTCCTTTAATTCGATGTGAGTTTAGTTCTTTTAAAATATTTTGTAGTTCATATATATAGTGTTCTTTTTTATCTACAAAATTTAATTTTGAATGTAGTTGTGCTACTTACTTTTGATTTTTTTGATAATTCATTCATTTATGTTTTTTTTCTCCTAAGAAAATATAAATTTATTGATGTGTTGTTTTGATTTTAATTAATATATTTTTTAGCTTCATTTCTTTGTTTTAAACAAAATACTTGATCAGAGGTACAATTACTTTTTATACAGTAATAATAGTTGAATTTTCTCCCTAGACAAAGAAGTTGAATTCACATTTTTATATGAATTTAAATTACTAAATCAAAGGTATATTTAGTTGTCATTAACTTTCATCTTCTCCTTATTCCCCTAAGATGATAAAAAGGCATGCTTATGTATTTTATTTATCGGCTTATAATTAATTTAGTTATGTTATTTATATATTACTATTTTTTTCCAGTGGATTTTAATGTTAGGAGTAATATTTTTCTTTTTAGTATTGAAAGTGATGTACATGTTTAAATTATATCTTATGTAAAAGCAAAATTACTTTCCATCAATGAACAATCATCACTTTTTTTCTTAATTAGATATCATCATCATTATTAATAAGTGTGAGTCTAAGAAGATTAACGATTTCAAGATCAACCTGCTACTTCCACCTACCCGCATCAAGAAGATCATGAAAAAGGACGAGGATGTCCAGATGGTCGCGGTTTAATCACCTATTTTTCTTTGATGAGTTGTTCATTCTTGATCGATGGCTTAACGCTGAGGAAAATCATCGGCGACCTTACGGATGTGATTATGCATGCAGACTGACAATTTTGATTTCCTTCTTCATGGGGATGATGCAACCGACCCTTTCACACTAAGTTCTGATAGCTGCAATGGAAATGATGGTAATAATCATGATCATTAAACTAGTAACTTTTAATACAAATAAGCTCTCCTATTAAATTTTTTAAAAGAAGCTTCCTTTTTGTTTTATTTTCCTTGACCTTTACAGTAAATTAAAATTATATATTTCTTTTTAACTTTGTCCTCTATCTATCTATTTTAATAAATCAGAAAACATTTGTGTATTACTTTTTTTTTTACACTATCATTATTTATCTCTTGTGTTCTACTTTTAAATTTCAAAATTCAAACAAAATATATCTTTGATCATAAATTTTTTATATGTCCTTTTAAATATATTGAATTGTCAATTATTATGACTTATAATATTTTGTATAAATAGTTTATATTTCAAAAAAAACTAAAGATTTCATCCACAAATTTCGATCAAACTTAAATTATTTGATTATGAAAAAACGAAAATTAAACCATAAATTAGAACAAAGAAAGTATTAAATTACTACTCCCTCAATTTCTTATTATTAATTGAAATTGTAAGGCATGGACACATAAAAATATAGGGAAACATAATTTAAACCATAATTACTATTATTATCCTTTGTGAAATCATAAATATAACTTTGTAAATGATGTAATTTATCCCCTAAAAAAATATAGAACTTCAATAAACGAAAGGACAAATATTAAAAAAAATATTCAAACATCTATCGTTATTTTGAACAATAAAAATTCATTTAAATATGAAATAGAGAAAATATCTTATATAAAATTACAAAATATATTTTAAATAAAAATTTATTTCAATAAATTAAATCTCTAATTATGTGT
>JAJOOH010002799.1:0-19213 GCA_029582605.1 Solanum gracilifrons
CAATTGCATGACTATAAGGGATCTCATCATGTTAAAATCTGTCACAACTGCACATACTAGTATTCAGACATACTGTAAACCTTTTTGCACCATTTATAATTGTATGAAGGTATTATGTTGATGCGCGTACCTTCAATTTAAAACATACATTATCAATAATAATACCAAAATATACTATGTATAATATAGTATTACTAATACTTACAATCATACGATAATAAATTGGCATACTTGTGGTAATTCACACTAACATGTATACCAAATAATTTATTATACCAATAAGCATATCATTAGTATTGTGACATTTAAGGTATTACAATTTTGATCAAAAAATACACCAACACATACCACCAATTCATAGAATTAACTATTCCAGCATAAGTACCAGATCACATACCAATCAACATATTATCAATTTTTCAATTTATTATATACACCAGTTCGGATAATTAAAATACACCAAAAATGTATCAAAATATTACCAATTTTTCAATTTATTATATATACCAATTCAGATAATCAAAATAAACCAAACAATGTACCAAAATATTATTTCATTATTGAATTTTATATATCAAATAATACAACGAAATACACAAATACATGCACCTATAAATTTACTTGCAGTTGGTATGTGTACACCATATCACATATCAAAAGTAATTATTGATACAATCTGTTAACATACGTCATTCAACATACCAATTTAAACACACAATTTATGATTTTATTTTAAGTCGTTGCATTAATCAATTAAACCTAAAATTTTCAAAAAAAAACCTACTCGACACATCAGATTACAATAAAAAAAAATCATATCAAGTTGTTGTAATTACACCAAAATCGTTAACATAAAACAACAAATCAATACTAAAAGAATAAAAATCTAGATGTTGTGAAAAACTCAATATTATTCCACAAACAATTGGTAAATTTTAATATTTATTTAATAATTAAGCCATCATATTGATGCCCCAGAACATCAAACAAATCATATGAATTTACATTCCACCAAAATCAACAAAATAAACCAAAAGAATAACTACAAAAAAGATTTAAATGGATATGTTGTAAAAAATCAAATACAATCACGAAAAAATACACCATATGAACTGTTTTTTTATCAATTACCTGATGAGTCTCATCGCCCTTGTGTTGGATTAGAATTGAAAAATTATTGGTATGTATTTTGGATCGTCGATCTTAGTAGAGAAGGGGAGTTTTATTTTTGTATGAAACCTAATATATAACAAATTGGAGTAAATCAGGGAAGGTAAAATAATTGGAGAAATTTAAGGAATACGTGATATTTTGTGGCTAACTTGGTAAACGTTTTTTTTTAAATGAAAAATCTAGTTTTGAGAAAAAAAACATTGCTTTATAATTGGAAAAAAAAAGTATTGCTATAGTGGTGTAATTAAAAACTTTAAGTTGTATTTAAGTTTTTTGCCCTATTTTTAACTGTTTTAAAACGAGATGTTCTTATAAAGTGCATATAATATAATGTTATATGAAAGTCCTTTTTTTTTTTTAAATAATTGGTATACTAAAGCGTAAATGATACTAGTAATACATATATAAAAAGTTACCAATTTAAGGGGTCGTTTGGTAGAATAAATAAGAATAATGGTGTTTTAGTAGTACTTGTATTGATTATACTTATGGGCTCCACCCCAGATAACATTTTTTTAAAATTTTCAATCCATTCCATCCGCCCTGCATGAACCCACCCCACATAAATTTTTCATTATTTTCTTTTTTAATTAAGTTTGTTACTAAAAATATTTTTTATAAAAATAAATTCATATTCTCATTAAGTTATATTAATTCAATAGATAATGATTTAAAATTTTACTTTTTAGAGGTCAATTGGGAAGCATGTAAGAAATTATATTAGTTTTAATTGAACCATTTTTATTTACTATCATGAATATTTTAGTAACTTTCAATTAATATTAGTTTGAATAAAAAATAACGAATTAGTCATGAGATTTGTGTATTCTTACTTTTGAAGAGTGCACTATCACTTTTATAAAATGTAAAATGTTAAAATTAAGTTTGAATTCGTATAAAACTGCATAGACCTGCAACCTGCCCCACATTCGCTCCGCCATATTGTCATCCCTAGATATATTGAGATCTTTTTGTTATGCAGTGTTTGATTTGGTATATTAAAATAAAATGCATCACATAATTTTTTTAAAATTATTTATTTGTAAAAATAATTAACCTCCACAAATACTATGAAATTGATGTGAAAAAGATTTTGATCAATAAGTGTATCTTTAACTATTGTGATGCATGTATTAAAATCCTTTTCATTAACAATATTATGAATTTTTATATTATATATAATCCTTAATATCAAATAAAATATATAACTAATACCTATATTATTTACATATATAGATTAAAAAAATATATCAAACAAAATACTAATAATATAGGACTTAATCGAATACACTCTATGAATCCAGCATACAAAAACAGACTCTCTACGTAAGCCAGTTGTATCTAATGTGTTTAGTCACTATGACATCAGATAACATATCTGTTTAGGGTACCCGTTTACACATCAGCTTTTAAGGTTTCCTACTTACCAAACACCTCTCCTTCACCAAATTGTTTCTCCAATCTCATCCAAACAAACACGGAGCTAGGTGGGGTTCGAATGAATTTGATAGTTTTTTTGTATATTTTGTATTTATAATTAAAAATAAATAAATATATATTTGATATTGATTTGTGAACTCACAACAAAATTGATTGACGGATCAGTGGTAAATAAGGGATCGTGAAAATGTTTTTCACGCTAAAGTTGTGGATTTGAACCACACTATCCACAAAAAGTTAAGTTTCTCTTTTTCTTCAAAGAAAAATTAGAACTGCAAACTCTTAATTCAGGCTATGCCTATGCTAATCCAAATTATGGTAAACAGACAAATAAAAATGCTCAAAATATAGGGGGAAAAGGGTTAAATTGAGATAATCTGGTGTCATTCTAAAGCTAAAAAAATTTAATTTTTCTATAACTAAAAATGAAGAAACAAAATAAAAACATATCAAATAAGCTAACAAAAGTGTAACGTGACAATTTCATACAATACCAAATACCCTAGGAATAATTAAACTCATTCTCACAAATTATTTTTGTACAAATGGAATAAGAAAAGACTATAACAAAATTTGTGTAATAGTAAGTGTAATGTAAGATAAATGTAGGAGTACTGTTGTGCTTACTATGGTTATGGCTATATATACATATTGCATATGTATCTATAAATGCATGTATATATAAAAAGATTGAACCAAAGAAAAAGGGGTTTTGTGCTTTTGTGAGTTTGAGAAAGAGAAAGAGAAAAATAAAAATGGGAAGGGGTAGGGTTGAGCTAAAGAGAATAGAGAACAAGATCAACAGGCAAGTGACCTTTGCTAAGAGAAGAAATGGACTTTTGAAGAAAGCTTATGAGCTTTCTGTTCTTTGTGATGCTGAGGTTGCTCTTATCATCTTCTCTAATAGGGGAAAACTCTATGAGTTCTGCAGTAGCTCTAGGTATTCAAATTATTTATGTATAGCTATCTATGTCGTCTACTCATGATATTTCTAGATTATATTTTTTCTTCTTGTTGTTTTGAGATCTAAATGAGTAAGATTGGATGATTTAAGTATTTCTCTTTTTATTTGTATGTGTGTGTGGAGAGTAAAATTTCCATTTTTGTGAATATTTTGGAGTGTATAGGACTTTGTGCTTGTAGGTGTTGTTAAATCTGCAAGAGGAAATCATGAAAAGAAGATAAAATTTCTATATCTATGTTCAGTTTCTCTTCTCAGTCTTCCTTGTTAGTCTCCTCTATTTTGTGTTCTTTCTACTCATTTTAATTCCCTTTTTTTCTTCTTCTTTGACCTCTTAAACCAAACACTGTTTTTTTTCTTTGCAGCTAAGATGGTATGATCTATAAAGCTTAAGTTTTATTCTTCATCTCTTATTCATTGAGAAAATTTTATCAACAAATTTAGGGTTCACTGTTCATTCATCAATATAGCTTTTGGTTGGTGTTGGTCACAAATTTTGCAATTTTTAGGGCTTTTACAACCCTACTTTTGTATTTTATTGGGATTTGTTTTTACTTTTATGTGTTTTGATCATTTACTTTTGATGGAAGCTCATCTTCAAACTTTGATTATCCTTTTTTTCTTCTTCTTCTTAATCTTTTTCACCTAAAAATTTACTAAATATTTAATCTAATTATTGATCTCTAAGTTGTTTTTTTTTTCCTTTGATAAGTTGATGAAACAATCTTATATCCGGTTACGGTAAAAATCTTTTGGTTTCATAACTACAACTTTAAGAAAAGAAAGTAGATCTATCAGAATGCTACAATTACTGGATCTGACTAAAAATTTGGAAATAGTTAAATTCTTATATTATCTTCATAAGAAAAATCAAATACCGTTACATATTTTATTTATTTTTTTAGGATTTTTCATATTTTTTATTTGATGAACTGAAACATCAAATGTTTGTAACAATGAACAACAGCATGCTAAAGACGTTGGAGAGGTACCAGAAGTGCAACTATGGAGCACCTGAACCAAATATATCCACACGAGAAGCACTGGTAAATGTTAATATTTCAACTTCTTTAATTTCTTCCACAATTAGTGAGTATTCTTGCTTTATTAGGACATAATTACTGTGTAACTGCTGTTAATTTCAAGAAAATTCTCACCTCTGTGTAAAAAACAAAAAAAAAACCTCTAGGGTGAGAAGCAATACCCTATTTCATTATTTTAAAACAAATTATAGGGTTTAAAATCTAGTAAGGTAATAAAAGAGAAAGACTAGACACGGGAGTGTTCATATTGCTCGGACTCTTCAATTTCAGTGCAACATCTATATATGTCGACACGATATGGGTGTGGGATGAGTATCTGATCTGGTCAATCATTTTTGGTTACTTTGACCAAATTCGAGTGAGAAATTTTAAAAAGATTCAATTGTTTCGGTAATTAAAACAAAATTAAGATGAAATTGAAGAAAATGAGTAACTTGTACATATATAAATTTCTATTGTCATTCTCTTTTCATTTATCTTCTTTCAAGATTCTCACCTTGATCAATATTTTCTCCTCAATTTTCCTCATAATATCTTGTAATTTAGGTTTAATAACTCTATTTTTAGATATTTAAACTATTTTTAATTGAATTCCCACAGTCTATCCATATATGGATCCGTATCACAAATCATTAAATTTAGATCATAGAGGATCCAACCTCATCTGACACCCACACCCAAATTCAAACAACTTAAATGAAAAGTGTGCTAGTTGTTAATTAAGATATCCTCATCCATATATATATGATGTGTTCTCCAAATAAGTGGGTCAAAGTTCCAACTATCTTTGCTTGATCATCGTCTTTGAGAAATTGAAGAGTCTAAGCAATTTAGCATTTCATGAGAAATTGCAGCATAAATTCCGTCAAATGACATGTTCGTGTAATTAATGCTAGTGAAAAAATCTGGGGATCCAACGTAAACCTTAAGGTAGCAACAGGCAACAGGATAATATAAACTTCTTTGGGAGCTCTCAGATAACCAACGAGAACAAGCTAAGTGCATTCTCTAACGTAACGTATTATACGGATAGTTAGTTGATTCTTGGCAAGTAATTCGTAATCATAGAAAACACATTGGATCATATGAAGACTCCATGAGAACAAATCATGATTTTTTAATGTGCTTGTTATGTTTTCTTGTTATCATTCATAATGCACTGATGGTAAGTTTAATTTATTATTTATCTTGAAAGGTGAAATCATCTTTTAGACAGTTTTGTGATTTCTCATCTTTTCTACTATTCGAGTTGCTATATGTTTCATTTCTATTTATTTTGAAGACTTTCAAAAATATCTAGTATTTCTTATCGGTTTGCAAAAATTAAAAGTAATTGTAAAATTGATAATTGATCTTATCAATACCACTTAATTAAATCAGCTTAAAATAATTCAACTTTCTAATTAATATTTAATTCTCTTCAATTTATTTTAAGAACAGAATAAAGCTACAAATTAGGATAGATTGCCTCTGAGTTGTGGAAACAACACTTAAAAAGCACACAAGGTTAGGTTGTCTATGTCACACACTTTGTGGCGTGACTCTTCTTTGAACTCTACTTACACAGTTAGTAAAATATTTGTGAATCGGGTTATCTTTCTGTAAAGTCACACGTTTAAGCGTATAACCAACTTTAGTTCCTTAGTAAAAAGGAGACTTGTTTGATTGAAAGTCAGAATATAATTGTACTCTTTAAAAGAAAATGACATTCTAATAACACCAAATGAAGAAATCTATTGTTTAAGAAGAATTTTGCATGGATTGTAATAAAATTAAACTCAAAACAACAATAAAAAAAAAAAAAAAAGAGAAAACAGTATAGAATAAGAGAAGAATCTTCTTCCTTTATTTATAGTGCTCATAAAGGTGTAAAAAAAAAAGTTGTCATAACATGGCATTAACAATGACAATTATGGGGGAAGATCATGTAGAAGATAGAAGACATAATATTAAGGATTTAAAGTCATGGAAGAGATGGAACATAATATGATGCAGTGGAAAAATAGAGAGATTACATTTATTGAACATTCATATAAATAAAGTATATTTTGCAATACGAGTAACCTTATAGAATTTTTCAAAAACTTTTTTTGTGAGATATTTTGGAGAAATAAAGAAACAAGTAGAAGAAAAATAATTTAAATAAAATTCAAATTTTGTTTATTTGTTGGGTATATGTTTATATTGCATATAAGATAATTTATTTTTAATGATAAAGGTAGTTGATTGAATTTTTTTAAACAAAAACTTTTAAATTATGTAATCTTATAAATACAAAACAAAATTAAATGAATTTGATAAATAAATTATCATAATTTAGTGATCTTATAAGACATTAGCTTCAAAGTATTATATCAAGAATAACTTCCTAAAGACGTAAACTTGGACGGTGCTTGCTACTTGCTGGTCGCTAGAGGGAAACATTGTTGGAATTATTAAACAATGATTGGAAAATAAAGGGGGAATTGGCAAGAACAAGATAAGATTATTTTTTGATTTCCCATCCGTGTTATCATATTGGAGAGAATTCGCGCTCCGTAAGGAAACTCAAACCCGAGACCTTTAAGAACAAGATAAAGTGAAGTGCACATATGATCGATCATAAGCAATTAACACTGTACCATTATTAGCACTGACTGCAGTCCATAAATATTGTATTACTGTTTATGGTGATAGGAAATTAGTAGCCAGCAGGAGTACTTGAAGCTTAAAGGACGTTACGAAGCATTGCAGCGATCACAGAGGTATTTACAAGAAAGTTTCATTTAATTTGTTAATTTATGAACTCAATAATTAAGTACTCTTTTTGATGATTTGTCAATAGGAATCTTCTTGGTGAAGATCTTGGTCCTTTGAACAGCAAAGAACTTGAATCACTTGAGAGGCAACTTGATATGTCACTCAAACAGATCAGATCAACTCGGGTAAATTTCACATATTGCTAGCCACCAATAATTACTAGTATTAAAAAACGGAATTTTCTAATTAGAACAGGTGTGAAACAAATCTTTTTTATTGTTAAAAAAAAGGCGATAGCCGTTAAGATTTGTTTCAGTTAATTCGATTGCACTGACTACTAGTTTCCAATTTTCCAGACTCAGTTAATGTTGGATCAACTTACAGATCATCAGAGAAAGGTACATATGTTTATTTTGATAATATCTAGCTTTGAACAATATGCCTTGAAGAGGTGATTTTGATAGACTAGTAAGTATTACTTTTGGTATCAATGTGAAAACAAAAAACTTTTGAGTTTTCCTACTTATATTCATCGCGATATGGTAACCTTTCATATGGCAGGAACATGCATTGAACGAAGCCAACAGAACCCTGAAACAAAGGGTAGGTGCATTTTTCCTTCTTCTCCTTACTTGATAGTGCATTGTGTAGTACTCCGTCATTTGAAACCATTAAGAAAAATGTGTTTCGTGTTAGTGCATGTTGTCTGTGTTGGATGCAAAACAAAATGAGAGGGTTTATGTTTTTCTTCTTTTCCATTCTACGCTATGTTTGATCTTTGAGACACAATAACATGTATACGAGCATGCCGTGGAGGTGCATAAACTTCTTTAGAGATAGAAGTGACTTTCTTTGAGATAGTAACCCCCAAAGGTAACCCGTGACTTTTTCCTTCGGTTTGATCAAATTAAATTCCTCACAAAAAGGGTTATTAGTAACTACAGTACATTTGTATAATCTAAAAGAATGTCTTCCGGAGAAGGATCTTGGGAAAGCAAGTATATATAGGGAGAAACATTATTGATATGTTTACTTCCTCATTTAATAAGATCGAGATGAGGTGTGATGGGCGTGAAGGTGTCACCAACAGAACCAATATATCATGTCTTGGTCATAGTTGCTTCACAAGAATATGAAGCAAGATGTGGTACTAATATGTATATGTAGTACTAATATTTAACTTTCAAATAAGAATTTGGAAAACTTCATTTTGCAGTTGATGGAAGGAAGCCAACTAAATCTGCAGTGGCAGCCAAATGCACAAGATGTGGGCTACGGCCGGCAAATAACTCAAAATCAGGGCGATGGCTTCTTTCATCCTTTGGATTGTGAACCTACTTTGCAAATTGGGTATGTCCTCAACTTTTTGGAACATATATTTCCATTTCATTATGTTTGGGAAGATAGTTCATCACCCAATGAGGGGCTTGCTCAGATGATAAGCATATCCTAACTTTAACTTTAAGGTTGTGATTTTGAGTCACTAAGGAAGCTAAAAGGTGGGAATTCCTAGAGGAGAGTAAAAACAATCCGACAAATAGCTCTAGTCAATTAAACCTCATTGAGTGACAACTTGACCCTGGATAGGGGTAGTTATGTTAGCTATGTTGCATACTATGTGTCTATGTTATATGAATCTGTCAATTTTTTTAAAGTAACTGTATCGCATGTGACATACTTCACGTAAATTCTCTGTTGCGAAACTTATAGATAGTTGTTTTTTTGATAAACTATGGCAGGTATCAGAATGATCCAATAACAGTAGGAGGAGCAGGTCCGAGTGTGAATAACTACATGGCTGGCTGGTTGCCTTGAAAGCTCATGATTCTGATCATAACATTATTATAAATATGCTCAATGGTTTTCTTATCATCATAAACATTGAATCTCTCTTAATTAATTTCTGTATGTTGTTTGAGAAAACGCTTCATCCTGGACTAAACGGGGATCCATAAGACAATCCCGTTATTGGTAGTAAATCATAAACTAGACTTCCTTAAGTGCTTAATCAGTTAACTTATGTTCCTCCATTTTCTATTCTTTAGTTGCTGCTTTGTTTGAGTCTACAATCAACTCTATAGTATGAGTACTTTTATGGGTCAATATGTTTCTAGTTGTCACTCACTGTTTCATCTAATGTCCTTCCTACGTTACAAGTTACAACAAGAGTATATAGGAGAGGCGTAGGAATGTAACTCGTAAGCATATTCCCCGATGAAACAAATAAATGTAAGCTTTTAGCCTTGTGTAAAATATTTCTCTCCGTACAGAACCTCTAATGGTTACTAACATTCACTCTGTTCTAGCCAACGATTAGTGAGCCAGTCGGCGGCCACCTCCCCTGCAGCAAGCCCAAAAGAGAATCTCAACTCTCCTCCTGGGCTACTACATGAAAAGATTGTATAACCCCACACTAAATTTCATCAATGCAATTACAGCTCCCCCAAAACAAAATCCAAAAACAAGCTCCCTCATCAGGGCTCAACAAACAACCCACAATGGCATGTTGTCAGTAATCTTTAAGACCTAGAATAGATATTAATATCATACAATCGAAATTTCTTGAGCAAGGCCCCCTGAAAGGCACATCTGTTAGGACCAAAATAATTAGGTGTAATGCGTAAGCTAGCAAAACAAACCTCGAAAGACCATGAGTAAGAAGACAAACGAGAAATATACCAAAAGACACAAAGATTTAACGTGGTTCGGTCAATCGACCTACATCCACAAAGGAGATGAGCAATCCACTATAAATATGAGATTGCAAAATATAGAGAGAAATAACTTCAACCAATTCACTCGGAATACAAGGAAGTTCACGAATTCTCCCCCTTAACCAAAACTCTCAAAACCCTAGGACTGCACTGTGAATGATGATTAAGTTAGAAGGAACAAACATATATTTATAGTCTTAAAACCTTTCCTACAAGAAGAAGACTAGTCAGAATATTAAAACATTTTTCTAAAAAGAAAATATATTTATGGTAAGAAATCAGAGCAAATAAAACCCAACAACATCTTCATAGATTTTAACATGGAATCTCACTAAAATGATGTCTATTTTACAAGATTTATGTCCATTAACGGTGGTATAATGCATACGTTCAAATGGTCCCTAGATTTCGACCCGAATAAAGAAAGGGCATACTGCATAAATCTCACTAGTTCAGGTTCTAATTACTAAGATTCCGGATAGTTTCAAATATTACTTCCTCTACCATATTTCGTGTTTAGGATACATGAGTCTGAATCTCAGAGATACATGTATCTGTCAAATTTTAATATCGAGATACATATTTTATTTGTTTAAATAAATTGATAGTAACTGATTTCCTTATTTAAAGGAGTAATTGAGGATTTTCAAAGTACATGGATAATTCATTCTCGAAATTTAAATTAATTAAATATCTAAATATAAGGCGGAAATCAAAGAGTGTATCTACGTTTAATTAATTTCATTTTATTACTCTTAAAATAATAAATTCATCATTTTGATGTATTTATTATCATTATTTCATATATATTTTAGATGTATAATTTCATGTATCAAGTATATATCAATTTCATACGTCATATCCGAAAATATGTATATATCTAGATGAATACAAAAATAGTTCGATACATTGTAATAATATAACAAATATATATATGATAATATTAAGATACATGAAAGAAGACCATATACATATGACAAGACTCAGATACATGATAGAACAAATTATGTCAAATACATTCAAAAATTTCCAATAGTACGTGAATCTTCAATATATTCATTAGATACATACACACTTAATAAGATACACTGATAAAAATTATATTCATATAATTGTATCTCAGTAATGTATCAGATATATCAATAATGTGTTAAATACATGCGTAAATCTCCAATTATTGAAACTTTCTGATTACGTTAGTGTCTAGTTAGGGCATCTCACTGAGGCGGTGTTTGCTTCACCTTTTGATTCATTAGTGTTGCTCACTGTGCCTAGATCCGATGGGAGAAGTGGTGCGAAGTTTCTTGGTTGATCCATAGTATAGAAGGTATGCAACTGGTGTCATCGTCAATGTCTAATTTGATAAATCTATTGGGCTTGAAATCTCTGCTTACAACGATACTCATTGTCTTTGTGCACGAGAGGTGTCTCCCCTTAAGAGAAAAATTGGTGGATTCGTGGGGGATTTGTTTGAGAGTGAGAAAATCAAAGGCTAAGAATTTGATGTGTGTGTTGACAAGTTGTACAACAAACATTTTAATGGAGTGTTTCTTCTCAATAAATTTCGACAGATCAAGGAAAGAGGAAGAGGAAGAGTGAGTTTCAGTTTTATCCTAAGTCATACTCCCTGTGAGAAAGATATTTATTTTTAATTAAAACACAAATTTTAGAGTTTAAATGTAAAGATAATTAATCAATCCTAGTTTTAAGGGATATGGGTATTGATTGTATCTCGAGTTTTTGTTTAAAAACATCCTTAAACTATACCCCCAACTTAAACTACATCCTTAAAATATCCTTCTTAACAAAAAACATCCCCCAAATATTTAAAATTTAACAACTTTCATCCCTCTATTAAAATTTGTCAAAAAATTGGCGAATTCCACACAAAAAGTATTTGCAATTCAGACTATTCTCATAAAAAAAATTCTATAATATTATTACCGTTTGGAAAAAGCATCCACAAAAAATAAAAAAATTGAGACTTATCTTTGCTCCTAAAAAAATAATGTTAGGATGGTGTGTCTACGAGGAGACATGATCTGCTCTTCACTTTACCAACTGAATGGAGTTGGAGCTTAATTTCACACCATCTTCACCTTGCAAAGTCAAAATGTCGTTAGATTAAAAAAATTTTAGGCAAATTGATAATTGAGGTAATCAAGATTCAGCTCATTTTGATCTCTAGTATTCAAGTTTCGTTTTCCATTATTAGAAGTAAAAGTTTCCGATCGACACCACTTTTTGCATATTCAATGAAAAAACATATTTTCATATCAAATCAAATGAAAAGTAAATTAAAAAAAATTGCTAATTAAAAGGAAGACAATGCAAAATGTTGTTGCTAAAAAAAATAATATTATTTTAGATGTATGTAGAATGAACAAAATTGGTTTATTGGAGTGATTTAGGGAGTTTTGTTGAGAGTAGTGTGAATTGTACATGTTTTTGTGACGAATTTGTTAATATTTTTGATAAATTTTAACAAAAGGAAGAAAGTTGTCAAATTTTAAATAATTGAGGGATGTTTTTTGTTTAGAAAAATAATTTAAGGATGTAGTTTAAGTTGAGGGTATAGTTTAAGGATGTTTTTAGCCAAAAACTCATTGTATCTTCAATAATTTATGGTATAAACTATTAAAAATGATAATACATGTATTTATTTGAAAGTAGAGGTAAATTTAGTATATATGGTAGTGATATATGTATATTAAGATAGTTTATCCATAAAGAACCTATGTTGCTTCCACTTGGGTATTGCTTTAAGAATTTAAGCATCACCTATTCAATTAGGACTACTCGAAGCAAATTTTAGCTCAACTAGGAACCCATCTCAAGAAAGATGTAGCCACTATTATTAAATTCAGACAAAACCTTGAAAATATGAGAGATAAATTTGATTTGTAAGAATCGTTCCCTAAATCTATGTGGGTAGGTCATGAATGCCAAGGTATTGGATTGAAGGTGTAACAGTCTGCATGTTCTGAGTGTTTGATTTATCTCATCAAAGATTTACGAGTATAACTCTATCATTTGACATCATTGATTGACGAGATGTTAGGAGAATGAAGTAGCAAATAGATGGTTGTATCAACGGGGTGATGTATGAAGGTACTGAAAGTATTTGACCAGAGTTAGAAGCCAAGGGAGCCTCAAAATAAAAACTCATTGGCTTCTAGTGTTGAAAGTGAATGAAAAACGGTGGAAGAAAATTAGAAGGAAAGTGAAAATGTTACTTCACTTTTTGAAAGAAGTATTTCTTCAACATTGGTGGGAGAAAGGAACTTTCGATTGCTTAACTATAGAAACACTTCTTTATGTTGATAAAAGGGTTAAGAAGATGACCAGTCTTGCGTTGTCGACGTCGCTTGCTCAATTTGACTTTGGCAATGAAGTGAGAGCTTATCTTTTAGGACAAAATGTTTCCTCATGTGTGGTTGCATACGGTGAACTGCAGATCACACATGTAGCATTCACCGAAGAGAATCTCATCAGTACACTATTTTGAGTGTGCGGTAGAAGTGCACCGCACTTGGGCATGTGCGGACAATACATGAACCGCACAACCCAAACAGTAAAGTTTCTACTTTTCTATTTTTGAAGTGCTACTCATTTGCGATCATACATGCTCCACCGCTTTCAAGCTAGTGCAAATTTTCCGAACATTTGCTTCTTTCTTGAAGCAATTCTTGGTGGCTATAAATATTTGATTCTTCCGTACGTATTGAGTAAAAAATTTCTAAGTTTTCTACTCTTGTGTTCTTAAAAAGTGAAGTATGATTTACAGTCATTGAGTGAGTTTGAAATTTTGCGGAGTTTGAGGTACCACTATTTTAATGAGGTAAATTATTCTATCTTGTGAGGATATATTTCATAACCTATTGTGCTTGAGGGGAATAATTTCCCTAAGAATACATAGTGAATTCAGTAGGATCAATTTTTCTTTTCATCTCATTTTTACTATCACTTTTTAAAAGTGTTTACTATCCATATTTTATTGATTATAGATTTAGCACAAATAACAATCTTAATTAAGGAAATTACATTTTGCTTCCTTAAATATGTACTTTTGTTTCTAGAGATTAAAACTTTATGATTTTCAAATCTGTTTTAATTTTATTTTGATTTGAAGTATATTAAATGACGAATTTAAAGTTCATTTGGTTAGCGATTAAAAGAATATAAGAACTCCATTGTTAACTAAAAGCATTGTGAATAAATAGTAAGCGCTCAACTATGTCCCATTTTTCAGGGCATTAGCGTTCGTATGCAAAACAATTACCCAATTTTTAGAGATCATGGTCGAACCATAAGGATTGGAAGATGGAATCACCTTAAATTGATTTTACAACTCGAAACAAACTAACAAATTGAATTCTCAACAAGCATGTATCATAAAAATGGAGGGAAGGGGGGGTTAGTAACAACTAAAATTTGTCAATATCAAATAATAAAAGAGGGAATCAACACAAAAATGGTCTAGCAAGTTTGGAAAGGACTAGGGGTGTGTGCATAATGATTGGGATTTCAACTCGAGTAGGTAAAGATTAGCTGTAATAAAATCGATTGTTACACGGATAGTGTTTGGTCTAGGCTAAGTTTTGATATTCTCCTGAACTATCAAACATATATCCCTTGGATTCTCTTTAACTCAAAGAACCTTTCAAACATAACATCAAACATTTCTTGAGTAGATAGACTATCCGTAGCTCATATCATTAAATGAGAAATTGCTCGGATTATCTCATACCTGGCTCAAACTCATAGAATAATTTCAATAAGTTCTACTATTGAGTCTTACTCAAGTCCATTTTACTTTCCAAAGCCGAAACGATGTTAGATAGGTCAATCAATACTTGCAACCACTGATTTTTAGATTAAAACTTAAGCAACAGTAAAAACCATGTCATACAATCAATTTTAGAGCCGATTAATCAATACTCATTCAACGGTTTACACCCCCATCTAGCACACACACACCCTAGCTAAGGATTAAGTTGCTCATAAACGAAGAAATAAAGACAATAGACAAGTAGAAAATCTCCATTTCAAGCTAATTTGATTCACAAAATTTGAAATTCAAGCTTAGAGTAACACAAATTTGATGTTTCTTCCTCTACAAGCTAAGAAGTTCTTGACTATACTCTATGAATATCCTTTCTCACAAAGATGTCTCTTCTCACTATCCCTAGTAGGAAAGATGAAAAATGATACATAATTACACATTCATTATATCCTTGGGATCTTCCAAAGAAAGCACTACTTTCCATAATTACATTTTTATCCTTCAACTTTTGTCTTCAGACGTACACTGGATTGGTGTTCCACCAATCTGGAATTGTGGAGCGTCAGTCACGTCCTCACTTCTATCTTTAGTTCTCATAGGATTAGAGCATGTGTGCTAGAACTATCGAATCACCGGTCAATCATTATACCGCGCCAATTGTAGCACCAATACTAAGGCAATCTTGCTTCATTCAAGATAATGAAACACATATTTATTCTTGTGGGACACCAGTTCATTTGTTGGTGTGCTTCAGTGATTTTCAGCTGCAAATTCATCATATTACTTTTTTCTAAGAAACGCCTACATACAAAAGAACTAGGGCCTAAAATCACTTCAATTGGAACTAAAATATAGCAATAATTCATGAATTTGAGTCCAAGAAGTTGGTAAAATACCAACTCATCAAACCCTCAAACTTGAACTATTGTTTGTCCTCAAGCAAAACATGCACTAAGCATAGGACTTAAGCTTAGCTACACCTACACCTAAGATAGAATTTGCATAATTACATACTTGACTTAAAACCATCAAAAACAAAATATTCCAAATAAAAAGACTTTATACAAGCACATCTCACCATTGGTTCCTCCATCATTTGTTAGGCAAAGGTTTTTTTTTATTTTCAAACAAAACACTTTTTAGGCCCAGTTTTGAGACAATTTTTCCATTCAAGCACAGTCTTAAAGCATCTCAAGTTAATGATATCAACCTTCTCGTTTTCTTAGAGATTCACACAAATTTATTGCATTTATGCAACTCAGTTGAAATCAAGACATCATAATTTACATGAAGGATGTAATGTCAGTCACACAAGAGAGAATTCCACACACAATTAAGAATGCCAATTCAAGGGATTATAAATCATGCAAAAATATTCACTCTCACAAAGGAATTCAAGTATATACACACATATACTCATAGGCTTGCCCTATTGATATACCGTGAGTTTACGGTATTTTTAATACATTTCAATTAAGAGTTGTGTGTGTCTAGGGCCATTTTGTATTAGAACTAATGTTTATTGTGTTATATTTGCAGGAAATAGGCTTGGACGAGGTCAAGAAAGATGGCAGCTAAAATTCTGCAGAAAGATCCACCCACTGAGGTGACCTACGAACCGTAGGTCCAGTCACAGTCTGTCGTGGGTAGGCGTGGAATGATCATCAGGGAAGTATGATCAAGTGTGGAACTACGGAGGCAAGTGATGGAGTGTAGGTTGATCCACGGGCCGTCCTGCACATCCGTCAATGATCACTGGGAGGTGAAGTTCCAATACCTGATGGAAATTTCTAAGTGTGGAGCCACGGAAGGGGACCCACCTACGGTCCGTGCTGCACATCCATCGTTTGTATCTAAAAGTTGAAGGTTCCAGCCTCTATGGAAAAGTTCTAAGTATCAAGCTACGGAAAATATCTACGGACCAAAGGTTGATCCACGGTCCGTAGGTCAGTCTCGTCGATCGAAGCCGCATCCAAAAGTTTTATTTCCTTATTTCGTTTCCTTTTTGTTTAGGAAATTTTTTTCTATAAATAGGGTATGTAAACCTCATTTTTGGAGGTTAGACACCATTGTATACTTTTAGTTCTTGGTATTTTCTTGGAAATTAACTTGCAAACTTTAGCAATTTGATTCCTAATTTCATTTTATATTCAATTTGAGATTTCGGGGTTCTTCTACTCTAATTGTAAGTTCATGAATTCTTTTTTTCAAAATATGAATTGTGTTCTTTCAAGCATGAGTAACTAAATCCACAACTAAGGTTGTGGGAACCATGAGCAATTAACAATGTATGAATAATAACTAAGTAATTCTTGAATGGTGTTGATGCATGTATTGGTAATTATTTTGCTTAGAAGTCTTTTTAACGGTGGTCAACATTAGAACTCGCGTTGTTGCTACTTGTTGAACCAAGGAGGTAGTTAGTAAGAAAAGAATTATCAACAGAGATTTAGTGTGATACTATCTAATAGTCTAATGTAAATTGGTGCGAGGGTGAAAACTAAGCCATACATTGATGTGATGTCTAATCTGAGGTAAAGGTAAGGGTTAGTAAATTATACACACGTAGACGGACCAAGGTGCGGGGTGAAATTTCCTATTTGGAGGACCAATCACTTAGGGATACCTAACTTACCAACTTTGCATGTGATACACTAGGAAAGGATTACTATTATTAGGATTACCACGTTAAAAGCTTATGGGGAACACATATACCCTAGTTTCTCTCTCTCATTGATAACAACAAAGTTCGAATCTTGCTCACTTGTTACTTAACAACATTCAATTATTTGTTTCACAAACCACCCCCCCCCCTTTTTTTACTTACTTGTCTCGGAAATAAGTTGACTAAACGAATATAATTGTACGTTAAGTTTAAGTCTAAACCATATTCCTCATGGGATCGAACCCAACCTGCAAGTTGGGTTCTTTACTTGAGAACGATCGTTTATACTTCGTTAGGGAAGTGTAATTTGAGAGTATCAAATTTTGGTGCCTCATGGGCACATGGCCAAGTTGAGGAGTGTCTGTAAGAGTTGTGTGGGGCAAACCGGAGTTGGATATGAACGTCATAGGGTTGAGAGTCTTCCCTCTATCATTGACCGGTGATGCTACTGCATCGTTTTCTGAGATTCCGTATAACTCGACTCATACATGGGACCAATTGCACAAGGTGTTCTTGTCCAAGTACTTTCGTTGTCAAAGAAGTTGAACCACAAAGATAAACTCAACAACTTCGTGGCACTACCTGGAGAGTCTGTGAGTAGTTCGTGGGACAGGTTCACTGCATTCATAAGAAGTGTTCTGAACCATCGTATTGATGATGAGTCACTGAAGAAGTATTTCTACAGAGGTCAAGATGACAATGGTAAGGTTGTGCTTGATACTATCGTTGGAGGATCATACGGTGAGTGCACTTTTGAGGAGATCGCGGAGAAATTGGAGAAGATTTCCTGAAATAATAAAGCATGGAGCACTCGAAAGTTTGACACTGGAAGAAGCACTTTTGCAGTTCAATCTGCACCTAGGCAATCTACCGATGACATTCGTGAGGAGATGGCTCAAATAAGGACAAAACTTGGGTGGGTTGGTATTGCAGCATGTAAGCGGAGGTCCAGAAAAGGTAAATGCGGTGAATTATTTGACTAGGACTCCACCACCACCAGTTGAGGAATGCTATTATGAGAAAGATATTTATGTGGTGAATGATCAGATGGGGGTTTTTGAGCCAATGCACAAGGTTCCAACTCGGATAATTGGCGCCAAGAGCAAGGAAACCAAGGTCAGAACTATGGCAACTACAACCGAGAGGGTCAATATGTACGGGATAGGAACTACAATCGCGACAACAACTACAACCGGAACAACTATGGCAACAAAAATGATAGGGTTGGTCCTTTTGTTCCTCCTACAAATTGGGAATCTGGCAATAGGGAAGCTGGGGGTAGTATGTTACGTATTGAGGATATGATGTAGAAGATGATGAAGAGGTTCAATTCGACTTATGAGAATGTTAAGGAGATACGGAATGACTTGTCTGGAATTGGTCAAAAAGTTGATGCACATGCAGTGTCGATTAAGCAACTCAAGCAGCAGATGAATCAGTTGTCCACTACAGTAAACCCACGTCAGCCTGGCACACTTCCTAGCAGCACCATCCAGAATCCGAAGAATGATGGGCATTGTATGGCAATCACTACACGAAGGGGTAAACAAACCATTGATCCACCTATGTCGTCTGAGGTTGAAATTGTGGTTGCAAAAGATGATGATGAGATTGAGGTTTTTGGAAAGTCCAAAAATACTACAGAGAAAAAAGCGGAGATAACCCAAAAAGTTGTCCCTATGCCTAGACCTC
>JAJOOH010002800.1:0-28186 GCA_029582605.1 Solanum gracilifrons
CGCGATGTGGAGCAAGGTGCCAGATTCGCCCGACTATTTCCTTTTTTGTTTTCTAACCACAGTTCGCCTAATTTCGATTCTTTTTCTCATTCCCTCTTTATATTTAGATACCCAGCACAAGAACCTACTCATATAAAACTCTAAAATCGGCATGCTTTCATCAAGAACTCAACAATCTCATCTAAACTCAAGAACTAAAACCAATTTCAAGAACATAATTCAAGAACATCATACTTTCAACTTTCTAGAACAAACTTAACGCTGAAATTAACATGATTGGTGTGTGGGTGAACAAACCCAACACTAGGAAGCTTACATACCTGAAAGAACCATCTTTCTTGAAGATCTTGAAGTACAATCTTGGAAGAAGAACCCTACCCTTAGCGTTTCTTTAATTCCTTGAGCGTTAGAATTTTTTTGGAGTGGATGAGAGGGTTTGATTTATGAAAACTGCTTTCTCTACAGGTTTAAGGTAATTTAGATGACCTCCTAAGTGTTTTTAGGACTAAAATACCCTTTAAGAAATAAATAAAATGAGTTGGGAGTTGGAATACTTTTTCACCAGGCTGTGAGGTCCGTATTGGCTCCGTAACGCGGAGCCATCGCGGAGCTGCTGCTAGGTTTGTGCGCCGTTAGTAAATCAGTCATAACTTTTCACTCAGAGCTCGAAATTTAGCAAAATCGGTGGCATTGGAAAGAGGAATCGAAGGGATTTAATTTTATATTTGATGGATCTCCTAACTCATCCTATACTAAAAGTTATGTTCATTTGAAGTTGACCCAAAACTTAAGAAAAACTTAGGAATGACTTGAATGAACTCTCTTTAGTTCTTCTAGGTGAAATCTCATTCACTACGAAGAATGGTTCGAGTCTTAGTTCAACAATTTTCTGGGGTGTTACACGTAGCATGGATTATTCTCACCTTATCTTGAGCATCTTTCACCAAATCAACCCCCTAAGGCTTTCACATGTTCAACCTCAAGACAACCAATTGAATAGCTACATATCCTCCCATACAATGCCTCAATGAAGTAATCTCAATACTTAATGATAGATATTGTTGTATGTAAACTTAACTAACAATAAAAGCGATTTCCAACAACCACCAAAGTTGACCGTACAAACGTCTGCAACATGTTATCAAATGACACAATCATTAGGATGAATCCTTTCACACTTAAGCATGATAAAACTCCAAATCAATACTCGCTACAATTAGAAGTGAACTTGAACCAACCAACACACACTCATAATACCCAAATAATCATAGTTCTTAACAACATCTCCATCCCACAACATAAATTCCCATGATCTTAAGTTATAAAAAAATTATCTTTAGACATCAAATATTCATCCAGGGATATGTCCAAGCAGACAAACCCCCTAACAACACTATTGAAATGCTAGATTTAGCAATTGTGATTGTAGATTACCCTTAAGAACAGTAGAATTGGACCCAATGATCCCCACATTCAACCAAGAGAACATCGCAGGATCGGTACATCTGATCCACTACCAAGGGTCCACCCACAAAAGTTAAAACACACGTGAGCATAGCTAGTGAGTCATACTCTCAACCATGTACAAAATGAAATACATGGTCACATAAGAATTTTCGGAATAATTATTGCATAACACTAAATGTTTTCTTTCGAAGAGCCGAAACCAGCCCTTTCCATTCAGTTGACTCCACATACTATTCATATCATTCCACTAAAGCCCACACTCTGAATACTAACAACCATTATAAACACTCCGACCATTTACCTTATTATAAACCAACACTTTTAAATGAAACCTTTCTTAAGTACTTAACAATCAACAGTAATAAACTTTATGACTCAACCCAGGTGTAAGTCCTTTCCAATGCTCAATACCTGATACAATTGATGATTTCTCACCTTGCCAACTCATACCTTGACAACATATATCACCATGAATGTAGACTTACAATGAAAAACATGAATTGTAAATTCAACCGTGTAACACAATCCCCTTATCTATCGATATTAGCTTGTACCTTGAAGATTTTTATAAACTCATGGATCTTCGGTTATCATTGATCACATCTCCATCGATCATACAATATCCTTTGTTAAAAAATCACTCGTACTCAATACTAAACTCAAAAACAAAACCAAAGCACTTATCATCACACTCGAGCTAATGTCTATTCACTCCTTTCTCAAGTCTTTTCCCATAGTTTTTAACCAATCTGATGGACCCGTGACACTATTACCATAGTCACAACAATGAATAAACTCACATGTCTCTGAACCAAATTCTCTACCCCTCTGAAGATACCTCTTAAGACTTTGAAATCAAATAAAATATTCTTTCTCTCGCCTCTCTCTAAAGGTTTTACTACATCCCACTATGTTTCTTCATTATGACTCTAGCTCTTTAAAATTCTATTCAACTAGTGTCCCACCATCTCTTAAAACCTTCCATACTACCACGTTACATACCAAATATTAGGAAACCACAACCTTAGATACTCGCGAGTCGTAATTACTATACAAAATTTGGTTAACCACAATCTTATTATATAGTTGCATCCCATCACAATCCATCACGAACTCTTATTACCATTATGCTCAGTCTGCCTTGACTATCACTAAGAAGTCAACATTTTCATCAAAATGACTCCTCAAACTCAGGTATACTCATCAAATTCAAAGGACTAACCCAATTTTTATACGCACTTTCTTACTAAAATCTTTAATTTCCTTCACCTAAGTATACTCAATGGGACTTTCTTTATCCATAAGTTTGTCATTCCGGTATCAATCCACTCATTTATGGCTTAATATAAAATCACCAGTCCTCATACTACCATCCTTCTTCCTAACAAACAAGACAGGAGCACCCCACGGAGAAGCACTAGGACAGATGAAACCTTTATCAAGAAGCTCCTGGATTTGGGCTTTAAATCTCTTAATTATGCCGGAGCCATGCGATAAGAAGGAATGGAGATGGGGTGAGTGTCAGGTTCGAAGTCAATGCATAAATCTATATCTCAATCCGGAGGCATACCAGAAAAATCGATAGGAAACACTTCCCTGAATTTAGACACTACGGGAATAGACTCAATAGAGGGAGGCTCAACATCAACCTCCCAAATATGAGTCAAAAACACCAAACACCCCTGCCTCACCAGTTTCCTAGCTTGCACGAAAGATATGACCTTAGCTGGCTTTGGCTTGTACAACCCTTCCCACTCTAACTTTTCCCTACCAAGGATCTCTAGAGTCACAAACTTAGCATTACAATTAAGCACAACATAATAGGGGGACAACCAAGTCATGCCTAAGATTATATCGAAGCCACTCATATCCAAAATAACCAAATCAGCCCGTCTGAAAACCCATAAACAGAACAGGACAAGAACGATACACATGGTGACTATGACTGACTCTCCAACTGAGGTAGAAGCATTGATGGGGGCATCAAGCACATCACAAACTGCATCAAATTTCAAGGAAAACTGAATTGACAAATATGAATAAGTAGAACCTGAATCAAACAAAGTGGTAGCCATTCGGTCACAAATAAGAATAGCACGTGTGACCACTGCATCAAACACCTCAGCCTTGGTCTTTCCCGAAAAGGCATAAAATTGAGCCCTGCCATCTTGACGAGCAACCTTCTTGCTTGGAGGCACTGATCCCCTACCTTCATTCCTATTGTAGTAGTCGTATCATAATCCTCTTTGATATACACTGAATCTAGGAAATCGCAGTAGATATTCTAACTTCAATTGTCGCAAAATAATTTCATCATTTACTAAGAAACTCATACATGTTATGACAATAATACTAAATGAATTTTCCAAAGTAATGGTGTTCATTATCTAGCCTTCCCTTACAAAACTTCTTGAATGTTGTTACCTTGGTAAAGTCTTCTAACTTTACCTCCTTCTACCTCCGTCATAAAAATCAACCACTTGCTGAAAAGATTTTGCTAAAGCAGTTATCTATAAGCTTGAATCTGCAAATCTGACCTTAATCCCTTCACAAAACGACGAATTTGCTCTTTTAGACTAAAGCAAAGTGGAGTACTATATTGTTGGAGACTTAAAAGTTGCAACAATTATATTATGTTGCTCTATATTCAGGAACTCATCTCTCCTCCTATCCCTCAAAGTTTAGGGTATATACCTCTCCATACAGAAAGCCATAAAATGTTTCCCTAAGTCATGAGTAGTGCATTTACTAGTTAGCAATCAACATGAGACCACCACCACATTTTAGTGTCCCCCTTAAACCGGTATATCATAAACTCAACGCCAAATCACTCTACCTTATCCATCTTATGAAGCAGTTCATGACAATAAACAAGAAAATCATAAGAATCTTTAGATTCAGTACCCATGAAGAATGAAGGTTCAACTCTAGAACCTAATAAAACCTCATGTTAGTTACTAGTCATTACATACCCACATCGAATAGGGGAAACATGCTTATTTGAAAGGACGCATCATCTCTGCTAATGTTGGTGTTACCACTTCTGTTACTCTAGTTCTGACCATAGAGTGAAGGAGGAAAGATACCAATTTGTATCACCTAGATACTAATTTGATTCAAGTAATAACACGAAGAAAGAAATAAATAAGTTTTCCTAAAGTCCTATAGCCTCTCGAAGAAAAAGTACAAACGTCTCTGTACCGTTCCGCAAGACTACACTAGACTCATTTTGGTACAATGAGATCAATGAACCTAGGGCTCTAATACCAACTTTGTCACGACCTAAACCGCCATGATTAGTAACCACACTAACCCTATGATGGGAGAACCATTACTACAACCCAACTAAGCAACTTAACGAAAACTAGCACATTTAAAGATACGAAAGCAGGTTTAAATGACTAAAAGAAAGTACAGAGTTCCCATAAACACCAAAGGTCTAACAAAATAACTAATGCGGAAATTCAACCGCTAGAATAGAAAGTCACTGTACAAAAACTTTGATTAACAAACAATTCTAAGAAAGAGGGGGCACAACCCCGAAAACTAAACTAAACGCCCTAAACAAATAGTCTGAGTCCGAAAAGAGTGGACTTAAACATGAAAGATCCACGGCATCCTTAAAGAACTGGCTCACCCTTGAATCCGGTCACTCTAAATAGTCTCCCAACTGAGGTCTGCCAGTAGCCACCTGAAGATACCCTGTACTCAACAAAAAAAGAGCAAGTGCAGTATCAGTACACAACCACAGTGAAATGGTAGGATCACGCGGCTACTCCAATAAGCACAATATATACAACTAACAATTACAACACAGTAAGAACACATATGCAGAATACATAGATCAATCATCATTTTCGAAACAACATACAATTCCCCAATATCAATGACATGTAAACAAGAACATAATAATCACAAGTGGTCCTCTCATGGATCTCACACCCAAACTATTCGTTTGTCGGAACGTGACACCGATCCAATATATGTGTCAGAACGTGACACCCGATCTACTTTATGTATCAGAACGTGACACCCGATCCAATATATGTGTCGAACCGTGACACCCGATCCAATATATATGTCGAAGCGTGACACCCGATCCAGTCAGCACAACCACACTCACAATCACATCCATAATGAACAATACTCATTATCATACAATCAAGTAACATGTTCATGGAATGTATTGTGACACACATCATTATTTCATTAAATTGATTCGCATTCCCTATTCACATACATGCACACATACAATGAAACAATTATCCGGCATATATCATACCACAGGAAATCAAGCCATCACCTACCTCAAAACCAAGCTTGAATCCTCCTAAGACACTTGAGCCTTCCCTTTTCGGATTCTTTCTTCTTGTTTTTGGTCTATAAACAAGTAATTTAACGCAGGGATCAATAAATAAGGTCTAATTACCCATATTATAACAATGTTAATAACTCAAGACCAAACACAGATCCTAATGTTCAACTAGGGATTTTCCCATCATCAACTTCAGGCGAAAACCCTCCCCAATGATAATTACCTAAGAATCTAAGTTTTACGGATCAAAAAATGGATCAAGGGAGTAAAATCCTTACCTTTAGCACCAAAATTCGTGGAAAATTGTTAAGAAATAGCCCTGGGTTATTCCATAGCTCTTAAGAATGAAGGTTTGCAGAAAAATAACAATTTTTAAGTTTTCCCCTGATTTAAGTCGCCATTGTCCCGCTACAGCGACCCAGCTCTGGCGGCTTGCACGGAGACAAAAAGTCAGAATTTGAGTTCGAAGCTCCTTTTTCGCAACACACCTTTAACCCTTGACGTTCAGAAACTACCCTTTTACGCCAAGATAAGTTTTGGGAGTTATACTCGCCCGAATTCGATTTCGTAAAGCCATGCAGGCTCCTTAACGTCTTAGCTATCCACTCATGTGATCAAATTCATAGTTAAATCCTCTATTCCTTACCTGATTTCCCTAGACCTCACCTGACTCAGATTTCATCAAAATCTAGACTAGGCTATAATTTTCCAAGTCACCACTCAAAAACTTTCTGGCCCAAATTATTTCCCCATTGGCTTTTTCATAACGACGGGAACATGTCATTATAGCTTCAGAGTTATGAACTGCCAATGAGGGCTATGTTGTTGCCTAAGAGGTCGATGTTGTTGCCTAAGAGGGTCATGTTATTACCAAAGAGGGCTATGCCTTGCCTACATGGCTATATTGATGCCAAAGAGGGCTATGCCTTGCCTACATGGCTATATTGATGCCAAAGAGGGATATTTATTGCCTACGGGGATATATTGATGTCATGTGCTACCTATGGGGATATATTTATGCCTAAGAGGGACATGAACTACCTATGGGTCTATATTGTTGCCTAAGAGGGCTATGTGCTGCCTACGAGGCTATACTGTTACCTAAGAGAGATATATGGCTTCCTACGCGGACAAGGGGCTACTGATAAGGGTATATAGATTTACTTGGAACCTTTTGGGATTATGGGACTCTAGGTAGGTTGTTTTGTTTGTTGTTTGTACCTGTCGAGCTTAATGAGGCTTGGATGGGTTGTTGTTTGAGTATTTTTGTATGTTTAGATTTAGCAGCAGGTCAGTATGCTTCTCTTATTCTTTATTTCCTTACCTCATTACCTTTAGTATATTATGATACCTTCTTATTTAGTCTGTTGTCTTTCATACTTGGTACATTATTTCGTACTGATACCCCTTGCGTAGGGGCACTGCATTCATTCCTATAGGTCCCGATAGATGAATCAATATATCTCCCCAACAACATATTTGAATTCCAGTAGGTTGACTATCCTCTTTCTTCCGGAGCTGCTAGAGTTAAGAGGTTTGTTGGCTTTTGTTGTATATAGTTTTTAGGTAGGCCGAAACTTTGTCCTGACCAAGCTTCAGTACTCTTAGGGATCGTTTGGTAGAGTACTGTATTAACAAAAATAATGCTTGCATTAGCTTTGTGTATTAGTAATACCTCGTTTGGTACATTTTTTTATGTCACTTGCATTAGTTATACACTCTATTGTGTATTGAGTAGTGTATTACTAATACCATGAATTTCTAGGTATTAGTAATGCAAATGATTTAATATATGCATTAGCATGGTTAAAGACTCAATTACCCCTCAAAAGTACTTTTACATCTTTTCCACCATAATTGTTGAGGATGCTTTTGTAAATAAACATTTTTATACAATACTTACTTTTTTTAATACACCAAATCAAACAATGCAAGAAAAATATTCTATATGTAACTAATGCAAGCATAACTAATACAAGTATTACTAATGCATTCTATTGTGCATTATTTTTATATATTCTACCAAACGACCCCTTAGAGATTTGCAGACTAGTGTGTTGGGTTGTAAATAAACGTTATTGGCCATGTTTGACTTGTTTGTTGGTTGAATAAAGTTTGATAGTCGTTTGGTGTATTGTCTTAATATAAAATGATTACATTTTTCTAGATATCATGGTGGCATCAATGGTCCAAATAGGACATATTTGCTAGTTGGCTACTTCTTTATATGAACTGTTAGGAGTAGTTATTTCCTTTATATAGCTATTGGTTTGGGCATTACCAGTCGAGGGCTTATTTTTTAAGTCGAGACACACTCATTTGTCTTCTTAACTATGTGTAGCTACTACGCGCTATTAGCAAATTATTTAGCAGGGTCAGCTCAAGGCCTACGTTTTGGCATTAGGTGACAGTTGCACCCTTTGAGTTTGGGGCGTGATAAACTTGGTATCAGAGCAACGTCGTATCCTAGGGAGTATGTAAGCCTTGTCTAGTGCAGTCTTCCTTATAAATGTGTTGTACACCACATTTTATAAGATAGAAGCTACATGGCATGTTAAATTGGTCATCTTTCTTTTGCTCACCTCGTGCTATAGATCTGGGTCTTAAGGAATCACTTTTCGGGCTTCTATTTGATTTTTGTTTATATAGAGATGGCTGACACCATATAGACCTCAGTTAGCCAGAGGTTGGATGCAATTATAGGTGAGGGTACAAATAAGGTACCACCGGAGACAGTTCATTGTAAGATCCACTATGAGACATCTTCTCACCCCTATAGTTTCTCCACCAACTCAATTGTCTTTGAGGTTTACAGGACCCACGACACAACTAGAAGTACCACCTCCAACTCCTCTTATTACATATGATCATGAATTCAATAGTGTAGTATCATAGTTAGTAGTTGCACAGTACGAGCGAGTTGAGTCAGGAGTTGTCGGACCTTCTGAAGGGCTTAGAAGTTTGAAAGTTAATGAGTTTCTATCCTTGAGTTCTTATAGTTTACAAGGACAGATCGTAGGGGGGACCCTCAGCATTTTGTCGATCTGTTTCATAGGATCTTCAGGGTCATGAATGCCTCATCGACTGATTCAGTTGAGTAAGGAACCTTTCGATTGCGTGATGTTGTAGAATTTACGAGAGTTGGGAGAGATCCAAGGGAAGATGCACCTCCATCCTCTTGGGATAGCTTTACCGAATCTTTCATAGATCACTATCCATCTTGAGAGATTCAGGATGCCCGAGTAAATCAGTTCCTAGACCTTCAATAGGGCATCATGAGTGTCAAAGAGTATGGGTTGATATTTGATTTATTGGCTAGGTGCCCAACATTTGTTGATACGATAGATGATAGGGTTCGACGATTTGTATGAGGGTGATTCAGACTATATCGATGCTAGTACTATCACAATACTAAATGATAATATGGATATCTCTCAAATTCATGCCTTTGCACAAAACATAGAAAAGCGCCGACATCAACAGTATATGATGAGAGAGTTGAGAGAGAGTAGCAAAAGTGGGCTAGGACCGCTAGTTCACATGAGGACTTTCAGGGTGGTCCTAGACCTAGATATCATCGTTATGGACAGTCAGCTTGAGGTAAGGGTTCACAAGCATCAGGAACACTCAACAACAAGAGAGTTCATGCCAAGCTAGGTCATCCCCCATCGCATTGTGCTACATACAGTAAGATGTATTTCGGGAGATATAGGTAGGGTTCCATATATTGTTATCCCTATGGTCAGAAGTGGCATGTGTGGAGGAACTGCCCGACTATAGGTTAGGGTGGTATGGGTCAACCAAATGGGTTAGTTGTAGGTTCTTCCTTATCAGCACATTCTACAGGGCATGGACCTCAGACTTCAATAGTTAGAGGCGGAGCATCTAGTTCTGGTAGTGGCCAGAATCATGCATATGCACTAGCTAACTAGCAAGACTAGAGTCATCATCTGATGTTGTGACATGTACATTGATTATTTGTTCTCATTGTGTTTATGATTTGATAAGTCCAGACTTTACCCTGGACTATGTTACTCCATTTGTTATGGGGAAGTTGTGAGCAGAATCATTACCTCGACCCCTTATTGTTTCTCTACTATTTGGTGAGTCTATTATTGCTAAAAGAGTCTATAGAGGTTGCACAATATAAATAATTGATCGTAAGACCTTTGTAGACCTGGTAGAGTTAGTGATGGTCGATTTCAACGTCATTATGGATATGGATTGGCTTGCATCTCATTATGCTAATGTTGAGTACAAGACAAAGAATGTTAGATTTCATTTTCCATGAGAGGCAGTGCAAGAATTGAAAGGCAATATAGCAGCGCCAAGAGGTAGGTTTATTTCCTATCTTAAGGCAATGAGGATGATTATTAAAAGTTTTATTTATCATCTTGTTTATGTTTGGGATATGGATGTAGAACCACCAATTCTCTAGTCTATTTAGGTGGTTAATGAGTTTCCGGATGTATTTCCAAAAGAGCTTTCTGGTATTTTGCTAGAACAATAAATTGATTTTGCTATTGATATGCTACTAGGTATACGACCAATATATATCCCTCCTTATAGAATGGATCTTACTGAGCTAAAGAAGTTAAAATATCAAATGAAAGATTTGCTGGATAAAGGTTTTATCAGGCCTAGTGCTTTACCATGAGGTGCACAAGTATTATTTGTGAGAAAGAAAGATGGTTTTCTAAGGATTTGTATCGATTATCGATAGTTGAACAAGGAGACTATAAAGAATAAATATCTCCTTCTAAGGATCGATGACTTGTTTGATCAGCTAGAAGGTACTAAGTATTTTTCTAACACTGATTTAAGATCAAGGTACCATCAGGTATGTGTTCAGGAGAAAGATATTCGGAAGACATCTTTTAGAACCCAATATGCACATTTGAGTTTTTGGTGATGTCTTTTGGATTGATCAATGCACCAACTGTGTTTATGGACTTGATGAATAGCATATTTAGGTCGTATCTGGACCTATTTGTGATTGTATTTATTAATAATATTTTGGTGTGCTCACATTCAAAAGCTGAGCATGCAGATCATTTGCGAGTCCTTAAGGTTCTTCGAGATCAGGAACCTTATTGAAAGTTCTCTAAGTGTGAGTTCTGGTTGAGCTATGTGGATTTATTAGGCCATATTGTATCATATACGGACATTATAGTAGATATACAGAAGATTGAGGCTGTAAAGACTTGGCCTAGACCCACAACTTTGATAGAGGTTCATAGTTTCATAGGGTTAGCTGGTACTACAGAAGGTTTATAGAGGGGGTTTCTTCACTTTCAGTACCACTGACAAAGCTGACTCAGGAAGAAGTTAAGTTTTGGTGGACTGAGGCTTGCGAGTATAGTTTCCAGGAGCTAGAGGACAATTTGAAATCAGCACCAGTCCTAGCCTTGTAAGAGGGTTAAGAGGGCTATGCAGTGTACTATGACTCTTCGGGTGTTGGGTTAGGATGTGCTCTGATGCAATATGGTAAGGTGATAACATATGTTTCAAGGCAGTTGAGGAAACGTGAGAAGAACTACCAACCCATGATTTAGAGTTGGCTGCAGTTGAGCATGCAATGAAGATCTGGAGACACTACTTATATGGCGTTTATGTTGATATCTTAACACATCATATGAGCCATCAATTTATCTTTAGATAGAAGGAATTGAATCTGCGACAGTGTCGATGGCTTGAATTACTGAAAGACTACGACGTAGATATTTTATATCATCCAGGAAAGGCAAATATGGTCGCCGATGCCTTCAGTTAATGGGTATTTTATCCCATTTCTATGTTGAGAGGCATGAATTAGCTCGAGAACGTCATCACTTAGCCAGCTTAGGAGTCAGATTATTAGCGGCAAGTGTTAGTAAGGTCAAAGTTTAAAGCACAATTGTATCATTCTTAATCCTTGAAATAATGGCATGATAGCACGAGGATCCCTACATAGAGAAGCTCAAAGGCAAGGCTCGTGATAAGGAGTCCTTAGCCTTTGAAATAGCAGGAGATGGAGTCCCATATATAGAGGCCGATTGTGTGTTCCAAATGTTGTAGGCCTTCGACAACAAATTATGGTAAATGCACATCATTCTCGTTATTCTATTCACCTAGGTTTGATGAAGATGTACTAAGATTTTAAATAGATCTATTGGTGACCTGGGATAAAGAAGGACATTGTTGAGTTTGTGGCACACTGTCCTAATTGCCAACAAGTGAAAGTTGAGCAGTCATTCCTTTGTGAAAGTGAGAGGCAATTAATATGGATTTGATTACTAGATTACCTCGATCGCAGCACAAGTTTGACTTTATCTATTATCTCTCTGATAGAGGCGAACAATTTACCACTAACTTTTGAAAGTCTTTCCAGAAAGGACTAGGAATGCAAGTTAATCTTAGTATAGCTTTCCACGCTCATACAGATGGCCAGGCTTAGCGCATAATTCAAATGCTTGAGGATATGTTACAATGGATAGAGGCTATGAGGACTTGAACTCTAATTCTTAGACCTCCACTCACATTCCCACAAATATTTATGAAGAAAGTAGAGGACGAGAAGTTTCTTAAGTTCATGTCTATGTTGAAACAACTATCAGTGAACATTCCACTAGTTGAGGCCCTTGAAAAGATGTCGAGTTATGCCAAGTTCATGAAGACTTGGATATGAAGAGGAGATACTTCCAATTCTGATATGATAGATAATCTGCAATATTGTTATTGCTATGAAGTCGTTAGTTCGGAAGAAAGAAGACCCTATTGCATTCACTATTCCATGCATCATCGGATCATTCAACTTCGTTAAGGTGTTATGTCACTTGGGTGCTTGCATCAATATGATGACACTTACTACTTATAGAAAGTTGGATTTGGGAGTCCACAAACCTAAGATTATATGACTATCAATGGTTGACCACTTAGTCAAAAAGATGTGTGGATATTATGTGTGATGTATATATTGGTAAGAGTGAAAAGTTTCATCTTTTCAACTGATTTTGTAATTCTTAAAGATTGTGAGGTGGATTTCGATGTTTCCATAATTTAGGGAAGACCATTTTTAGCAACATGCATGACACATGTTGATATGAAAAGTAGCAAGTTGAAGTTTCGACTGAATGATGAATAGAACCGTGGCAAAGTATTTTTTGCCACAATGTGTGTACCATATAGCCACGACTTCTTGCGTGGCTAAAACCCGTGGTTTTTAGTGAATCTTGTTCTTTCGAATCTCAATAACATATATTCTGGATAAAAAGTGTAGAGATGGTATATCCATAAACCTTTTTTCATTTAGCACGGCACAGAAATAGGGGCGGACCTAGGTTGTGTCCAGGGGGTTCACCCGAACCCCCTCGGTCAAAAATTACGTTATATATATAGGGTCAAATTCTGATTTTATGTGTACATATATTAAAATGAACCCCCTGAAAATAAGTGATAAGCTTTAGCTCAATGGATAAGGGGTTCAGCAGTGGCTTTTATGTCGTGGGTTTGAATCCCATGCACAACAATTCCTCTTCTCTTATTTTTTTACCCTTTTTAATGCATGGAATTGGGCTCAACTTTTGGGCTTGGATCATCTTCTCTTTTTCATTATTTTTTCTCTTTTATGTCATTAGTTTTCTAATTTGTTTTTGTTTAAATTTATTAGACACATTTTTTTTTATTCTTCTTATATCTATTAGTCATTTTATTTCAACATAATTTTATGTACAACTCTTTAAAAATGATGAATTATATATATAAAGATAAATTAGATGTAATTGAATGAAGAAACTAAAAATTGTCAATATCCTTTTAATAATATATATTTAATAGAATTCATGGAATTTCTTTTCATTTTTTTCAATTCTATTATAGAGAGATGGAAACTAAAGTTATTTGATTTGTCATTATTTTTCAACAAGTGATGACTAACCTAGTAAATTAAACTACATGAACTAAAAAAATTGACGATGCCATTTATTTATCTTCTGAATACGCATTATAATATTAGTAAATCTATACTTACACACTTTTAGAGAATCTTGATAATTTTTTTAGTAATATGTGTTTGAATGGATACTAATTTTTAAAAAAAATGTAAAATAAAGTAAAACATTACAAAATAAAAGTATAAAAAGTACAAAATTTTTTAAGAATGTTCAATTGAGCAGGGTAAATTTAAGAAGAAATGATTAATGTGGTACAATAAGGTAATATAAATTTAGCGGGTTAAGGTAAATATTTTTCTTCTCCGTCTCGCTTCCTTTTTCATCGTTTAATTTTTACGTGTTTTAAGAATTAACTTATGTAATACAACTGATCCACAATTTTTGTTTTATCAACATAGCTTTGTTCTCAATATCTTTGATTAGTTTGGTGTTAACTTTTATCAACCAATGAGATATCTTGTAAAAAAAAGCATGTCGGAGTTACTACGCTCACCGCGCACTTACATTATCACATGAACTTCTTCTTTAAATTTCGAACCCCTGAACTTAATTCCTGAATTCGCCATTGCACGTAAACCTCATCTTTTCTATCGTATAATTGATATATTAGAATATTACCATTAGCACTATCTCACCCAACCAAGAGAAAACAATAAAAATTGAATTGTGGATAAGATATAGACGAGATATAGTTAATGGGAGGATACATATTCCCTTTTATCTTCTGTTTTCTTGTTTCATCTAAGTTTATAAGAAACAACATATATAGTTGCTACAGTCATAAGCCTATGGTGTAGGTAGGACCCTTACCAAGATTTGGCTAGTGAACTTTAGCACTTTATATACACTACATAAAAAATATTCTTTAGCGATAATTAATTAATGATAATAACTTAATTATCGTTAAATATGTATTTTTAATGATAATTAGCACTCTTTATATATGTCCCTAAAAGTCTTTAGTGACATTGGATCTAATGACACTTAACTAATGCCGATAAAGACTTTAGTACTCTTTATTAATGTATCTATTTATTGTCGGTAAAAATTATTTTTGTTATAGTGATATACGGCTTTTGGTATTTTTAAATTGTACTAGTTAGTAAGTAGTTAGTACAATGATAAATCTATAGGCCGTAACATAGATACTTTGCTCATCTTAGATAAAAAATTTAAAAACAGGAGAAGAGATGAAATTTAAAAGGAACAAGAAATACCCATCTCTTAGATTAAAAAAAAAAAAAAGTCCATTTAATTTTAATAGGATAGGCTTACCTACTAATTCTTATTTATATACCATTTCGAAAATACATGACATGTGTCATTTTCTTAGTATAAATTGCCTAACATATATAAAGGCAAACTGACATGTATTTTTCATCCATGATTTTAAAAGACCGACACTTTTCGGTTTCGAGAGTAAAAAATATAATTCTGACCGTAAATTAGAGTATGAAATTTTTAAATTTTTTGAAATAAATTTATATATTTTGAACCTACATAAAAATAGTATAAGTTATAATAATTATCAATTTATAATATAATTGTCACTAAATATCTCTTTTATTTTATTGAAAAACACATTGATTTTACATCTTTCGCAAGTTTGGCTTCCTTGACGCAGCTTGATGATCGTAATTTTTGAATCTTGAGCTTGAGACATGGAATAATTAATTGTTCAATGATGGGTCAAGAGTCAAAAATATTTGGGAGCTTTTGCTTGAAGATGAAGAGTCATATAAATAAAAAAAGAATATAAATCTAATGACCACTTTATACGTTTCCAAATGTATTTACTTAATTACCACCACATAAAAGAATCAGCCACCTGCACACAGCCTTTTTTCCTTTTAATTTTATTCTAAAAAAAACACATGTAATATTGTAAAGGAATCACCACAAGTTGGGGGAAGGGTGCGTTTGTCATGAAAAGTATTTTTATAGAAACATTTTTCTGAGATGTAAATAGTTTTAAAACTTATTTTCTTGTGTTCGATAGGTACTTTCGCTAATAAAGCATTATGTGTTAGTAGGATTGAGAAAGAATCGCAGTCTAAGAAATGTGATGTACAAAATTTATCCTATACAAGCATAATAAGATAAAAATATTTATATATAATCTAGACAAATATAATGAAATCGGAATTGGGGTTGTTGGGGTGAATATTGGTACCAAATACACCCTTAAAACACAATACTTTTCTACCACCCTTTTCCTTCCTTATCATGATTGTGGAACTCTTGTTCCTATATAAAGGGTCTATAGCCATGAAATTATCTAAAAAAACACAATCTTCTTCTCTTTCTCTCTACTAAGCTAGATATTACACCAACTTTATCCACTTACACACACAAAAAGAAATGGCACATAGAAAAGAGCAGTTGCTAGCCAAGATAGGGCAAGAGGGGTTTGATCTTATTGATGAATTTTGGGGCAAAAGAAAGGAAAGACCTTCACCTCCACAAAGGCAAAATAATACAGCTCCTTATAAATACTATCCCCAAAAATCTCATGTTGTTCAGTTGCATCCAACTGAAGAAAGAGTTTATACTATTAACAGTTATGAAACTGTTCAAATGTATCAAGGTGTGCAATATTTCTCATCTAAGAGAAAATCATCAACTGCTGCTGCGGCTTTTTAATTACCCACTATAGCTAGCTAGCTTGTAGTTATTTAGTGAGTAGTGAACATAATTAGCATGTTTAGTATATATGTGCTAATATTGTAAAATAGATGCACTAAGTGATATTGTTGTAAATATCTGTATAGCCTCCCAGATGGTAGGAGATGATCATTTAAGTGATGATGTTTATATCACCTTCACTTGTAGAAATAACAAAAAATGCTATGCTACATGTCATCTTCTCTTTGGGATTTTGTTATGAAAGTTAATCTCTAATTTCCCCTTTCATTTTCTATTAGTCATAATATATAAATGTGTCATTTAACTTGGTCTCATTTCATATTTATACCTTTCAATTTTGGGTGTGCACAAGTAGGCACTTAAACTTGTATAAATTTAAACAAGTAGACACATAAGTCCTACATGGCATAATACATGTAAAACGCCACATAGGACTCAAATTGTCATGTAGGATGCCACGTAGGACGCGTGTATCTATTTGTTTAACTTTATACAAGTTTAAGTATCTATTTGTGCACACCTGGAGTTCATATTTGTCATGAATAAATTCCAAATTCTCCCCAATGGAGATAAAGAACTAATAATACTAAGAAGCATATTACAATTACTCCATAGCTAGAGCAGTGCCCAGACTTCTCAAGACTGTAGATTCGACCCATGAAACTGCCTGCTATCAGACCATGTTGAAGTGTGTTCATCAAAAAACTTAAGATGTTAAAAAGAACACACTTTTATTAATTAAATATATTCTCAACAAAGATACGCACCTACTATACAGATAAAATTATGGTTAGCCTATATTTAATTACTTGAACATATTTCCTATTTATAACTTAATTACTGGACAACTTTATGATCCTCTTGGGGAAAACAAATAGAAAAATTGTTGGAGGTGCGAAAGAAATTAAAGTCTTCCTTTGGTAGTTGAAGATTAAAAATTTTATCTTATAGTGCGATCTAGCAGATCACCTTTTAAATTAATTAAGTAAATAAAAGAAAGTATTAAATAGATAAGAAGTAGATAAGTAAATTAGTCCTCACTGACTTGAGCAATTTCAATCACCTAGCAAGCCTCAATTCATGTTTGCAAAACTAATTTCCCCTTCTTTTACTGATACTTTTAAAACAATGATTGACGTCAAACATTAATTAGAAGCTGTGATTTTCTTCAATACATACTTTGTTGAGTATCTCGCCTTTCATAATTTCTAGCAAACTACCACTTGGTGCGATGTGTAATAGGAACTTATGAATGGTGTTCTTTTGATTGTTGCCTCCACCATTCCCAAATTGAAAATTGATAGTGTTGTCTATAACATTAAACCCAAGAGGTCTAGAAATCATGTGCCAATATTTTTTGGCCATCTTACTATCTGCAAAGATATGTTCTGTAGGTTTATGGTGTTCAATCTTGCAACAAAAATAACTAGGACCTGTGTCAATATTAAATCTTGAAAAAGCAACATCAAGTGAGGGACACCTACACTAATCAATCGGTGGGAGAACCAATTACTAACCTCAAACTAACCCCTCAACCATTTCCAGGGCCGGCTCTATGCATACTTTAATAAGGCATTGGCCTTAGGCCCCCAATTTTAGGGGGCCTCAAATTTTTACCAAAAATAAATTATGTGTTAAATTTTTATAGAAAATATATTGATTATATATGATAAAAAGTATAAATTTAAATTATTATTTTATTCTCTTCAACCTCATTCAAATAGAAGAAATCAAGAAAATATTGTTTTATTTCTTACACTCTCTCCACTAATACTCACATTACTTTATTCTTTTTAACTCCTTTTACACTCTCTTCTTTAAATTTTTTATAAGTTAGAGTAATATTTTGTCAAAAATATCAATTAATAGTCGAAAAGTGTTTAACAAAGTGAATTGTAAATTCTTTTTCCATTTCTTCTTAGATTTTCAAGCATTACAAAAACTAGGGATGTTCACGGTTTGGATAAAAACTTACCCAAACCGAAAAACTGAACCAAACCGATTTTTATTTGGGTTAGGTGTGGTTTGGTTTTAGATTTTTAAAAACCAATAGTATATGGGTTGGTTATGGTTTTCTTAGAAAAAAATCAAAGAAATAACCGAACCGAACCGACAAATTAAATACATATATTTTATTAATATACATACATAATATATTATTTTTATAAACAATTTTAAAGATCTTATATGTGTTTTCATCAAAATTTATTTATAATTTACTTATTAAAGATAAAAATGTCCAAGATGAAAATATTTATCTTGTTGATTTTATGTATATGAGTGTGTTTATGACAATTCTTTATAAGATTGAAAATGTCAATTTCTCTTTCTTCTAGGCCATAATAATAATTTTGAAGCTTTATTCGTAGTAAATTCAATGATTGAAAGTTCTGTAATGTCAGTCATTCTATCTATTTTCGTTTTAAATGGATTGTTGTCACCTTTTTCACGTTTTGAATGAATTGTTTCTTTTATTTTTTCTATGGTTAATAACCGAATAACTAAACCAAACTGATCCAAAACCAATAACAACCAAACTGATAAATATAAATATACTATATTTGGTTTGGTTTGGTTTTGATAATTTTAAAACCGGTTAAGTTGGTTTGGTTTTAGATTTAACCAATAACTGATCGAAACCGACCCGTGAACACCCCTAACAAAAATCATAGTAAAATGTGGGGTAACCAAATTATTAGCTTCATCAAAGCTATGGTTCTAACTCCTATATACTTATTTGAAATTTGTCAACTTATGACTTGTAGAACTATGTTAACAATTCATATAATGATTGCCCGAGTAAAATTATATTTTCAATGTTGAATTGATAAATCTTATTTAAAACTAATAATTGAAAAAGAAATCGAATAAATCATTTATATATTAAAAAAAATATTAAGTAATACTTTGCATTTAAAAATGTAAGAAAAATAAATTTTAAATAAAAGCATGTGAAATTTATTTAGATTTTAGGCCTCTAATTAAGATTTCGATTTTAGGCCTCCGATTACGTTGAACCGCCCCTGACCATTTCAAGAAGAAAAATCATTATATAAAACACTAGAAAAACAACTTTAAAACAATAACAAATCAAGTTCTTGTCAAAAACATTGCGGAATTAACTCTCTAAAACCTGTAAGTTATAGTATCAAAATTTTAAAGTATCTAGAATAGGAGGAGCAACTCCAACAAGAAACATAAATCTAAGAGTCCAAAAATGTATGTGTCCAAAGAGAATAAACGTAGAATTAGAGTGGCAGCCTGGAAGAATAGCTCACCCTTGGATTCAGATGTCACGCGACTCACAACTGAGGTCTCTTATCAGTCGCTTAAAGATGCCCGGTACTCAATGTCACAATCCAAAAATGAGCGTGATGACACTTGTCTATTTCCGCTTAACCACATAGTTCAATAGTCTCAGTTCAACAACCAACACATATCAAGTATGTTAATCACGAGTAACAAGTAGATCAACCACAAGTAAAAAGTCGATCAATCACAAGTATCAAAATGCATCAAGTCACAATAGTCAACTATTGCCTGAACCATTTCCCTTCGTCACAATATCACTAGCCGGAACCATTTCCATTCAGCTTTATATCATATCACTAGTTGGGACCATTTCCCTTTGGCTTTATATCACATTACTTGCCACACCATTTTCCTTCGACATAATATCACATGTCTCATCACAGTGCACAATAACATCAATGCAATTAAGCAATTTCTCACCATAAAAAAGAGACTAATTCAAGTGATTCAAGTCCAAATTAATACCATCAAAGCATTTAATCAATCAATCAAATAGGGCTCACAACAAGGCAAAACACAAGCATTATGATCAACATGTTGCCTTTTCATAAATCTCATTTTTATTCATTAAGGTTAATCAAGTTGAACAATGAATCCATCACTTCATTCCCATTAATCCCCAACACACACAATAAATGAAAATACATTATTCTACTAGATTTACAAGGTTTAGGAGATCAGTTACCTTAATTCAATCAAATAGTTAATACAAGACTTGAGTCTTCCCTTTCCAAACAGCGTCCAAAGCAACACAATCTACTTCAATCAAGTAATCCTAATAAGCTTCCGGAAATAACAATATCTATATCATTCACTTTAAAAAATGGGTCAATCAACTCAAAAATTTTATTTAGAAACTGAGGTTTGAATCCAAAAATCTTTACTTCAAAATATTACCCAAGACAATTGGAACTCAATGGTGAAAATCATTTTGAAAAAGGACTTAAAATCATATCACAATCACCATTTTAGTTTAGAACTCAACTTCTTGAAAAACCTTGCCATTTGTCAATCAAATTCCCAAGTTTTGATGTTAAATTTTATAAATGATTAATAGAGACTGTAGTTTTAGGGTCACAAAAGCTTACCCAAGTGATTTAGCTTAAGAAGTCTCTTCAAAATCGCCGCCAAGAATTTTACAAAGCTCAAAAATGGAAAATAGGGCTTAAACCCCAAAATTTCTGCTCAAAACCCTCTAAGATGTCGCAAAAGAGGTTTCGGGTTCGCTTAAGCAACATCGCTAAAGTGAACCACAAGTTCACATTTGCGAACCCCATAAAATTTGTGGGTCTCGCAAAAGTGAAGGCTCCTTCGCTTTTATGAAATTAGCTTAAGCGAACAAGTCTTCGCAAAAGCGAAACCTACAAACACCAGCAAACACAAATCATTGATTGTACCATCAAGATTCGTTCAAAACCCCATACACACAAATCATATATGCAAATTGACTAAACACGATCTTTCCTGCTCAATGGAACCATCATAACATGAATCTGAGGTCTCCTTGAATCAAAACTCGTGAAAGTCACAAGATATGAACATAATGCTTAAAAAAGCAAAATTAAGTTTGGGATCTCTGAAAATTCAACTAAGACCTCACCTAGGCCTAAAATCATATCATGAATACAGTAAAACTCTCAGAATTTTGATTTGAGCATCTAAACTCCGAATATTGATAAAATTTCACAAATTTCCATCTCAGGACCCCAAATCCTCAAAAATACTCTTAATCTAGAACTGACAACTCTCATAGACCAATATCCACATTTTGGGACTGATGAAATCAATCGAATTTCATTCTGACACTCAAAACTCCAAAAGAGACCGAAAATCACTTTTTAACAACTTTATCCTTTCAAACTCAAAACTTACAAACATTCACAACATTTCGTTCAAAGTTCGAACCGTACTTTCACAACTCAAACATAAATAACTAAGGGTCAATATGGGGAGGGAAAAAATGGTAATTTTATGAAAATTTCTAAAAATAATCAATCGTGTCATTACACTCAATAAGAAAGAGAAGGTGCAGTATCAGTACACAAACCATCGTGTACTGATAGGATCATACAGCTAGTCTCAAAACATGAATGTAAATTAAGTAACCATGATAGAGTAATACAAGTCAACACATATATCATCAAATTACAACATATATAGACTAGTACTCCCCGTTACAAATCTTAACTTAACAAATGCATGAAACATGTCCCACGTGATCACAACACCTATCTGGTCCTCTTATGAAACCCACACAAACTTATTAGTGTACCGACGTGGTACCAGAGTCAACCATTTGTATTTTATACTAGGTGTTATATATGAGTCAACTGTTAGTATCACGTACCAGTGTGGTACCTGAGCCAACAAACAATCACAAACATCATTCACAATCATATTCATAATGAACAACTGCACTTTAAACCACAAGTAACTCAATAAGTTTATTGCATGAGATTATCAACATGATTTCATTACACATTAGCCTTTTAGTTTCCCCACATGCATTGCGCGAGTAATACTATAAGGTAGTTAACATGCACACATTATATAACTTGAAAAACAAACAACCATCACTTACATCAAAGCAAGCATGAATACTCTAAAGAACTTGAGTTTTCTCCGTTCGTAATGTCTTGACTTGTTTTTGGTCTAACACAATTACAAAATACTATAATCAATGAACAACACCCTTATTAAAGCTGGCTTATTACATCAATCCTAACTCTAGGCCAATTCCATGAACATTATACACAAATCAGGGATTTCCCATCATTGATTCAAGTCAAAACCCTCCCATAAGAATAACAACCTAGATTTTAAGGCTTAAGAATCAATATATAAGTTATAAGATTAATTATCGTGCCTTTACTCAAGAAATTGGTGGAAAAACTTATGAAAGTTACCCTAAATTGCCCTTTTTTTCCATTAACAAAGTTGTAGAAAATAAGAGATTTTGAGAATTTTTATGCACAAAAGTCCGACTAAACTTGTCACACTCCAAAGCTACCCCCAGGACGCGGACACGAGACCTAGGATCACGAGTGACCCCAAACTAATCCTGTTGGCATATCATAAGTATACTTAAAGATAACTTAATTAAGAAAGTATTGTGCGGAAGCTTAAAACATCATGTAAACTGAAAGGATAGGGAATATCCATTAATATCTGAATAAAAGAACTATCACTTTAATGACAACTAAAATATCAAACTTCAAAGCTAAAATTAAATCTAATTATGTCTGAAATAAAGCCTCTAACTGACTAGAAATGTTGGGACATATCCCAGCTAGATCTAGTAAATCTGAAACTAAAGACTTAAAGTAGAAAAGATAATCATGTCAATCGTCCTCGAAGAATGAGGACTCACCATTGATGCTGCTGAAATGGAGATCGGGAACCGATCTACGCGTGATCTGAAAGTTGAGGACCAGAACCTACATCACGAGAAGATGTAGCGCAGAGTATGCATCAATACTTGAAGGGTACTGAGCATCCAGGATAGAATAAAGCTTAATAAAATACATAATTGAACAAAGCATATAATTGAGCAATGACATGAGACAAGCATGATACTATACTGAAAATATTGAACATGAACTAACTGAATGCAATGACCAAGTTTATAACATGTTAGAACTGAGCACTAAACTGTAACTGATAACCTGGTCAATACTCTAGAATCAGACTGTGGGAGCTACTAATAACTTACATAAAACCACATGAGCTAAATGTGGAGTCTGATTTATACGCCTCATCGAGAGGACCCAATATACCCTGCCAGAGGTATAGAAGCATGACTGGCGTGATCACAAAAATGATGCCCACATAGGGGACTTATATCCTACGGGAGCACGTAGTTTTGGGACTTGAGGGTGACTGACCCTAGTCCAACTCGGTAAAAGCCTACTCCCAACTGAATATATGAAATTTATAGCATAATTGAAGTAAACTGGATAGCTCAATAATCTGACATGCAAATATGAAAATGCAACATTGTATATCTGATAATGAAACATTAAAAAATTAAGGCATGTATATCTGTTTATTTGTCCTAGTTTATGTAATTGATGAACTAAAATAACTACATAACTAGGGTCCTATGTTTATGTATGAATCTGGGCAAAAAACGATACTACTACAAGATAATCTGATTAGGAACATTAAAATAACTCATTCATAAAAATTTGCTGAAATTATAGAAACCCTAGGTCTAGTTAATATGAAGGGAATCAAGAATTTGACTGAATTCTAGGAGCCCAATAGGTGAAGGGAACCTACTAGTGAAATCCCACATACCTGGTGACAAAATTCACGGAGAAATCTATCGATTTTGGGGCTGGAACTGATGAAAACCTTGTTGTGTTTTCCAGAAGGGCTGCTCAACTTCTCTCTCTAATTTGCTCTAAGTTTCGCTTGATTTTGGTGAATGATTGATTAAGGTAAGCTCTAATTAAGTTACTAGGCTAAAACTGACCAAAACTACGTAGTTTAGGTGTTAAACGATGTAGTTCAAGTGTCCAACGCATAGGGAAAAAGACCAAAATGACCCTACTTAAAAATCTAACGCAGCTGACCACAGCCCCTCCGACCGACCGTCAAAGGGACCATAGACCGTAGAGTTGGTCGTGGTCCTTTGTCCAGTAGCTGCTAGTTCTAGGGTGGCCTTTCACGGGCACCACCACGGCCCGTCGTCAGGACCACGGCCCATGAAAGGTCCTGTGGTCTGACGTCTGAGCCAGGTGGTTTCTGCCTGGTAACCACGAGTGCCAGTATGGTCAGTGAGGTGGTCCACGGCCTGTGAAGGGTCCCGTTGTCCACCTCGGCTGAGAAGGGGCCGAGTCCACGGGCAGATCAAAGGATCGTGGTCCCTCTTACGGTCCGTGAACCCTGTTGTGGTTTACTGGATCAGGTGATTTCTCTGCTGCATTTTCTAAGTCTGGTTTCCGAGGTGTTACAATATCTCCCCCTTAGGAACATTCGTCCTTGAATGAAGTCTAAACTAGCTGGATATGGAGGGAAAGATCTGCAAACCCTACCACTTATTACTAGAAACTAATTTCTAACTGAACTAAGTTCCAAGAACATGCAAATACACTGAAAATGCAAGTATAAACTGAAGGAACATGATAATAAGACTGAATCTATGCATGACTAACTGAAAAATTGGAGAGAAACTATTACCTCAAGATGGAATGGAATCAGAAGGAAAGAGATGAGAATACTTGGCCGTCATGGCTGCTTCTACTTCCCAAGTAGCTCCCTCTACGGATTGACTTCTCCACAAAACCTTCACTGAAGTGACTTCTTTGTTTGTCAACCTTCGAACCTGACGATCAAGAATCTCAACTGGCACATCCTCACAAGTGAAACTATCCTTCACAGCCACACTTTCAAAGGGTACTATAGATGTTGGATCACCCACACACTTCTTTAACAATGAAATGTGAAAAACTAGATGGACTGTTGCTAGTTCTGCTGGTAACTCTAACTCATAAGCCACTTTACCAACTCTTTTCAAGATCTTGTAAGGGCTTACATATCTCGTACTGAGCTTCCCTTTCTTGCTGAATCTCATCATCCCCTTCATTGGTTACACTTTCAAGAAAACCCAATCATCAATTTGGAACTGCAACTCCCTTCTCCTTACGTCTGCATAGGATTTTTGGCGACTCTGGCTATCTTAAGTCTATCTCTAATGAGCTAAACTTTTTCCATGGAATCATGAACCGAATCTGGCCCTATCAAGGCTGCTTCACCTACTTCAAATCAACCAATTGGAAATCTACATCTACACCATACAATGCCTCATAAGGGTCCAACTGAATATTGGAATAGTAGCTATTATTGTAGGCGAACTCTATAAAAGGAAGGTGATCATCCCAACTACCCTTGAAATCGATCACACAAGCTCTCGACATGTCCTTTAAAGTCTGAATGGTACGTTCTGTGTCACCATCCATCTGTGGATGAAATGTTGTGCTAAGATTAACTTGAGTACCAAGATCTTTCTGAAATGACTTCCAGAAATGAGAGGTAAACTGAGGACCTCTATCTAAAATGATAGACAAAGGAACCCCATGCAACCTGACTATCTCATTAATGTAAAGCTTGGTGTAGTCCTCCGCTGAATCTGTAGTCTTAACAGCCAAAAAGCGTGCAGACTTAGTAACTCTGTCAACTATCACCCAAATGGAGTCATGTTGTCTGCGAGTACGAGGTAAACTTGTATTGAAGTCCATCTTGATCACTTCCCACTTCCAAGTAGGAATGTTGATCTCTTGAGTCATACATCCTGGTTTCTGATGTTCTATTTTCACTTGTTGGCAATTAGGGCACTTAGCCACAAAATCACCTATATACCTTTTCAAACCATTCAACCAAAAGACTTCCCGCAAATCATGGTACATCTTAATAGCGCCTGGATGAATAGAATACCTGAAGTTATGAGCTTCTGCAAGAATCTGTTGTCTCAACTCACCCACCTTAGGAACACATAATCGACCCTGATAGCGAAGCACACCATCTCCCCCTTGGGAGAAAACCCCAACTCTCTGCTGATGGATTGCATCCTTTAGTTAAAGAAATATAGGATCACTATCTTGTTTTTCCTTAACCTCCACTACTAATGAAGATTCTGACCCATTCTGAACTGTTACACCACTATCTGATATGCTTATAAGGCGAACTCCCAAACGAGCAAGCCTATGAATATCTTTTGCTAGTTCTTTTATCTCTTCCTCAACATGTAATGCACTACCCATAGATAGTCTGCTAAGAGCATCTGCTACTACATTGGCCTTACCAGGATGGTAATGCACACTCATATCATAATCCTTGAGGAACTCAAGCCATCTTCTCTAGCGAAGATTCAACTCTTTCTGGGTGAACACATATTAAAGGCTCTTATGGTATGTGAACACCATACAAGTAATGTCTCCAAATCTTAACTGCAAACACCACTGCTGCAAGCTCAAGGTCATGAGTCAGATAATTCTTCTCATGCACCTTAAGTTGTCTAGAAGCATAAGCTATGACCTTACCTTGTTGCATCAACACACCACCTAGGCCAACTCTGGATGCATCACAATAGATCACAAAACCGTATGAACCCTCTGGTAGAGTCAAAACAAGAGTTGTAGTCAACCTAGTTTTCAGTTCTGCAAAGCTTTTCTCACAATCATCTGACCACTGGAACTTAACCTTTTTCTGAGTCAACTTAGTCAATGGACAGGCTATGGATGAGAATCTTTCCACGAACCTTCTGTAATAACCTTCCAAACCCAAGAAACTTCTGATATTCTGTAGGAGACGTAGGTCTGGGCCATTGTTTCACCGCTTCTATTTTCTGAGAATCCACTCGAATCCCTTCGCTAGACACTATATGACCAAGGAAAGCAACAGATTGCAACCAAAACTCACACTTGTTAAACTTAGCGAATAACCGGCGATCTTTGAGAATTTGTAAGACAACCCTCAAATGATTCGCATGTTCTTCCTCATTCCTAGAGTAAATGAGGATATCATCAATAAAGACGATAACGATTAAGTGCAAATATTGTTTGAACACTCTGTTCATCAAATCCATCAAAGTTGCAGGAGTATTGGTTAGTCCAAATGACATAAAAAAATTCATAATGACCACACCGAGTTCTGAAGACTGTTTTTGAAATGTCACTATCTCTGACTCTAAGCTGATGATAATCGAATCTGAGGTCTATCTTCGAGAAATGACTAGCACTCTGAATATGGTCGAACAAGTCATCAATCCTGGGGATAGTGTACTTATTCTTGATTGTGACTTTGTTCAACTGCCAGTAGTCAATGCATATCCTGAGATAACCATATTTCTTCTTCACGAACAACACTGGGGCACCCCATGAGGAAATACTAGGTCTGACGAAGCCCTTATCTAGAAGGTCTTTCAACTGTTATTTCAATTACTTAAGCTCAATTGGAGCCATTCTGTAAGGAGGAATAGAAATAGGTTGTGTATCTAGAAGGAGATCAATTCTAAAGTCTATTTTCCTTTCGGGAGGAACCCCGGGAAGATCTTCTGGAAACACTTCTGGGAACTCATCAACTACAGGGAGTGACTCAAGATTTGGGGTTTCTGAGCTTGAATTCTTAAACCAAACTAGATGATAGAGATAACCCTTAAAGATCATCTTTCTGGCCTTAAGGTAAGAAATGAATCGACCCATAAGTGCTAAGCTACTACCTTCCATTCTAAGATTGGTTCGTTTGAAAACTAAAAATGAACGATCTTATTTCTACAATCAACTGAGGCATAATAGGAATGTAACTAATCCACGCCTAGAATGACATCAAAGTCTACCATTTCTAACTCTACAAGATTTGTTGAAGTGACTTTCTGAGAGACTGTGACAAGGCAATTTCTGTATACCCGTCTAGCTATAATTGGGTCACCGACTAGAGTAGAGACTAAGAAGGGTTCTGAGAGAGTTTTGGACGGACACCAAAGTTTACGGCTATTTAGAGTTACAAAAGACAA
>JAJOOH010002801.1:0-20172 GCA_029582605.1 Solanum gracilifrons
TTTACTTATTACCATTATCCCCTATAAGTTTTACAAATCTCCAAAATCCCTCATTTTCGCGCATCAGATTAGTGTATCAGCGCTTATATTATTGTATCGCTTATATTATTGTATCAGTTTGAGGGATTTTTGTAATTATAAACTTTTAAGGGATAAATTGTAATTTTGCCTTAAAAGTATGTGATTTCTGTACTTTGCCCTTTTTTTTTGGTAGTGCAGTGTGAAAAGGGGGGATATCTCAAAATAGGATAATTATGCTAAGATAACATGTCTATTTGTTTTTGGAGCATAGCATATGCAACCTTTTCGGAGATGAGTATTTCAGGAATGAAAACTTAGACTTAATTGGTTTGGCATGAAGTTTGTCTTTTCTAGGACTCTGATAAAGTACAGCCAAACACTCTCAGTAAGAAGAAAGTTGAGAGAATTGCTTGCTTATTCCTTCAAGCTTAGTTGGAAAATTCATAGTAAATACATGTATACAATTTCGGTTTAGCTAGAATTAAGATCTCTGTGTTTCATGAATCCCAACTCTGACAGAACATGTGCCGAATACTATCCAAGAGACGAAGAAGTTGGATGAGAGCACCAAAAGAAAAATTAAACAAGAGCACCAATTTTAATTTCCATACAGGAATTTCTATTTCTTCAAAAGCTGTTTTGTAATTTTGCTCTTTTCACACCAAAAAGTTCTCTATAGACAAAAAATTTATGTTGTTGGTGCTTCTTTGCTTCTTTCCTCATGCGAATTTAGGACAGCAGAAAGTCTATAAAAGGATTTTTTGGTAAAAGAATGGGAAATAAATCTTAGTTTAAAATTACGAGCTGTTCTACAGGTTTATAATTGCCAACAATTGATGAGCCACTCATAATAGTTTGAATGAGCAGAAGCTAAATGAAGTTATATTGATTTAGGAGTAAATGATGGAACAACAACCCTGAGCTTCGTGTTTCTCTCTGAGAATTCTCTTTATATATTTTCTGTCTACCAATTACTTTTTTGTGTCTTTGATGCTGATTTCCATATCTTGATTATAGGAAGTTTTGGATTTCAGGGACCTCCAAACAAGAATGGATGTTGTGAAACATGTCATGGTAATTTTAGAGAGTGTCCAGGTCATTATGGGTACTTGGTTCTTGCTCTACCAGTTTATAATGTTGGATATTTAGGCACTGTGGTGGACATCTTGAAGTGCATATGCAAGGTGATATCTTGTTTGAACTTAACTTCTTTAATATTATACATCATTAGGTGATTTGTGTTTTAATGATTGAAAAAACTATCCGTAGTTAATCTTTTCTGGTACGTCAACTTTTTACAACTCCGGCAGTTTTACTGGTACAGTGGCTGAAAATTTAATTTTTCTTCCACATCATATTGGTAGTAGTGAGGAAAAGTAATACCCAAATTGTTAGAAATTACTTTGGTTGAAAAAAGAGTCATTGGTAACTTTAATTTTAAGTTGTTAAATGATTAAATTTTGTGATAGTTTTTATGCTAAATCAAAGTTTTAGAAGTGTGAAAAGTATTCAGAGACGTTAACCAGCATAATGAGAAAAAAACACCTACTTTCCTATTATCCTCAAGGCAAAGAAAACAGTATGTGGATCAACAGTCTAGATTATTGATGTAATACTTCTACTGTTAGAATTCTTAATTTTTTTTTTGATGCAACTTGTGTAAACTGCCAAATTACAGCAAAAAATTTTCAGTTTAGAACAGACAAGAGAAATAGAGAAATAGGTTGCCTTTCTGATTGATATGACATAAATATTTTAGATAATTGCAGTTGTCGCAAACACTCTCAATACAGAAAAAGATAAGAAAACATGGGTATGAGCTTCTTAGAAACATCCCCCCCCATGCGCACACACACACACAAAAAGAAGCATGTCTGGTCCTTATGAACACTTTTGTTTCTGGTTGAAAAGAAAGAAGTAGAAATGCTCATAGAGATCAAAATGTGAAAGTCATTTTGGTAGAACCTGGTTCGGGGGCACAAAACATTTTTGAAACAAATTCAGAATAAAGAAGCAGAGGTTTGTACATATCATGGCATTGACGTCATGTTTGATTGATGAAATTGTTTCACACAGAAAAAGAATGAAAGAAAGAAGAAGTAGATGAGAATGATTTTGAAAGTTAGGGAAAAAAGGCAGTAATTTGAAATTAACATGTAAAAATTAGTAACTTTATATTAACATGATAGAAGAAGTAAATGGGATGTTTGGGGAGTAAGGCACATGCAGTAATTTTAAATTAATATGTATAAAACTAGTAATTTTGTATTAACATGATAGTAGAAGTAAATGAGATGTTTGGGGAATAAGACTGCTATCACGCTGTTATCTTAAATTAACATGTAAAAGCTAGTTTCAGAGGCAAACAATATCTCTAAATCAAATTTAGAACAAAGAAAAAGAGGATTCTGATGGGGTTGGTGTATACGAAGAATTTTAAGGTGAATTAATTTGGGGTAAGGTAAAGGATGCCTGGTGCTGGGTAAGGTAGATTAATTATGGTGAAGGTTTAAAACATATTCTATATGTGCAAACACGAAATTGCCTGTATTATGAATAAATTTTTTTTGCAATGGATTCATCTGCTGAAGGTAAAGTTAGTATCATCTGGTGGAGAATTGTCATTGCAAAAGTTAGTCAGATTGCGATATAACATAGGTCAGTAATAAAAATAAATATGAATAGTGATTAAGTAGAAATTGAACAATCTTCAAAAGCCAATTAGTAAGATTTCACGTCAGGACAATAATTTATTTGATTTTGATAATTTCACCTTGTTACCCCATTCCCCACTTGTGGGAGTACATGGGGTTTATTGTTGTTCCCGTGTCATGATGGTTTGGAGATAGTAAACTAATATTCGTGAAGTTTATGATGCCTTATTAGAGTTTAATTTTCGTTTTTTCCCCTTACACTAGCCTTGCTCAAGAGCTTGGTATCTACTTTCCTTGTAGTGCTTTAATAATTTTCCTTGTGCAACTGCCTTCTTGATCAGTGCTGTTCCTCGATACTTCTGGATGACAAGGAGCGTCGAGACATTTTGAAGAAGATGAGAAATCCAAGAACTGAGTTTTTGAAGAAGAGTGAACTACATAAAAGGGTTGTGAAAAGGTGTAATGCCATGTCAGGTGGCCAGAAGACTGCGACATGTTCCAAATGCGGATACATGAATGGTTTGATATTCTTCTCCATCTCCATTGTTTTGGGTGAATTTGTTTGGTCTAGATTCCATCTACACTTCTATTGACTAGTCATTATACATTTGTGTTCCACATGTATTTCGCGTAATATAAAGAGCATATTTGAAAATATCTTATGAAAATGTTGTATCAATAGCCTAATTCGGAATCAAAATGATTCGGATATTCTTTGAACTTGTAAATGTGAACAAACATCATTTAGTCAAATATTAATGTGTGTAACAAATCTTTATTAAGTTATAGGTTTTTAAGGGGGACAACTTGTGGGCCAGGGGTCAACCTGACAATAAGTATTGCCTCCTCGCCCATTTTTGTGATATACTTTTATCACAACTTTTTAAAGATTAGTCAAATGACACAAACGTGGTGCATATGATAAGCTAAATTCTTATTTTTTTGAGGAGCTATGATAAGCTAAATTCTATCTTACAATATCTGTATAAACACAATATAAATGATACTAGATGTAAAGACGATGTGTATGGGTGATTTTTCCACATTAGTAAAAGTATTTACCTTAAAAATATATCAAGCTTTATAAATTTTTTGTTGAACCATTTGACCATCTCACTAAAAGCATAAATTGTTAGTGAGATCACACTTTTATTTACTCAGTTATGTCTTTAACATACCCCATCACGTGAGTGCATGATTCTTTTTTCATGAGCCAAACACGTTAAAATTCATTTTAATATTGGGAGGCAGTAAGAATCGAACCCAGGACCTCTATCTTCTCTAGTACCATGTTGAAGTGTGCCACCATCTCATCGAAACCCTTCATTTGTTAGAAAAAGCACAATTTTTTATTTAATTTTATAAATAATCAATAAGAGAATTTGTAAATACTTGTACTAAGCTAGTGGCCAGTGCAACAAGCGTAGTTACAAATTGTGCAAATCTTCTATTGTTTCTAGCATTGCATCTATATTATGTACAATAATTAGTTTGCACCAAAAAGTTACCAAAAAGATATATCTATATTTAATGGGTATAAATGTCTCTCCTTTTGCTTGATTATTATGTCTTCAACAGTTTCAAATGATTAATTTGAGAGTTTGATGAGATATTAGAGGGGAGGCTGCATTACTCTATGGTCTTGCACGGTCACAGTACCCTCTCAATCTCGTTGTTTATTTTATTCTTTTATATTTGTTAATTGTAGGTATGGTGAAAAAGCTTCAGTTAAAAATCACACATGAACAAGGAAATCGTATCTTGGATGAGATCAATGTTGCTATCTCTGACAAGAGAGAGCTCAGGGCATCTGTTAGTGTGCCTCCAGAACTTGACCCAAAAGTAGTTTACTCCCTTTTCAAGAATATGTCCGATGAGGTATTGTTTAAGATTTTGTTAATTCGTATGCCCTTTCGTCCTTCTTCTAAAGTAATTCACTTGGTTGTCTAGTCCTACTTTTTTATTATACTTTCTATCATTGTTCAGTTTCAACAAAGATTATACTTTCTACCATTGTTCTCTCATGATTCTGTGCAGGATTGTGAGTTACTCTACCTTAGTGATAGACCAGAAAAACTCCTTGTTACAAGTATTCCGGTGCCACCAATAGCTATTCGCCCTTCAGTATTTGTGGATGGTGGAACACAGAGGTCATATGCAACTTTTTTGACTTTTAACTTTTACTTTGTTCTAGAGTGTATGTTGACAATAGAAGATATTTTAGTGCAAAAATGTTTTTTCACACTTCAAAGTACCCTTTTCTGTCATTTTGGGTTCATAGGTAGCTGTACTACTTGTTTTGGGATGTGAACTTTTTGAGGTCCATATCTGTTTTGGGATGTCAATTTTGGGTTCATAGGTAGCATGCTTACAATACTTATATAACATCCATATCTGTTGAAATTTCTCAAGCAAAAGAACTCAGAGGAGTAGTCTTGATGCTTCCATCTTCTTACAAATTTTCTTCACTTTGGAGGCTTCCTTCAGTGCAGAGCATAGCCATTCCACTGGCTTCTGGCTAGAAAAGGTTCTTCTTATCATGTTTCAATCTCGTTCTGTCCAGTTGTACCAAGTCTCTCCACGAGATTCTTCCCTGGTGATGTCATATGATTTGAAACCAATGGAAAAATAGGTCAAATTGTCTTCCATCTTGGCTTGGTTAAGATTTCCGGCCAAGGGGGTTGCCAGATTATACACTCTAAGTTGACTTTCTGTTGGTTGAAAAGGTTAGAAAAAGTTTACCTCGGGGGATGTGCCTGGGAACATTTTTTACTCTGCCTGTATTAGCTCAATAGTTTTTGTTCTATGAAACTTCAATCCCTGAGATTGTCATCAATACTCTTCTTCTTTTGTAGCTTTACATGATTGACACATTGGTATTCTGATAGATGCTCAATTACTACTTGAAGCCTGGCTTTGTATTTGCTGTGCTATTATCTTTCACATTAATATTCAAATACTTTTGACAACTCCCTGAAGTTGTTTGGTTGCTTGTTCCAGCAATGAGAATGACATCACGGAGAGGCTTAAGCGCATTATTCAAGCAAATGCCAGTCTTCATCAAGAGATGTCTGATTCCAGTCCTGTTAAGAGTCTGGTAAGTTTTGGTTGACTTCCTGCTCTTTTTGAAAGTTAATGATTCAGTGTTCTCAGTTATCATCTTTTTGTAACTTTTTTTTGATTGTCAATTAGATGGAATATTTACCATGTTTCTCCTGGACTTCATATTTAATGTGTTGCATTTCTTTTATGTTATAGTTGAATTGTGTACTTGATGAGAAGTATTAAGCATATTTTGATATCTACTGTATTTTACTCTTTGCCAAAATATTTTATGTCACATAGGAGACATTTTAGGAGTCTATTTTTCTTAAAAGTGATGTTGAGGAGCCTAATATTATTGCAACTCCCTTTCCATAATTGTGGGTGTCTATGCGTGTTTGGTTTTTCTTGCAACAAGTATTGTTTTTTTATTTGGATGACCGTGGTGTCCGGGCTAGCTTTCGCGCACCTCAACTAATTCAACGAGATACCTACCCCCTCCCACCAACAACAAGTTCTAGGTAACTCTGTTCACCAAGGCTATGACAGATGAAAAGAATCACCTAGTGTTTTTTGTCTCCGCTGAGTTTGCAACAAGTATTGTTTAGAGTGTTAACAGGAATCTCAATTAGTCACAGTTCATATTGATGTTTTAGAGTTGTATAAAATCCCGTGGTAGATATTAGAGCATCCGGAGAAAGTTTATTAATATTATGGGCCACTTAACCCTCTGCATGAAGGTTTCAGTTAAATGCTTAGGTCTTTGATGTGGTATCTGAGCCCGTCTTTGTTGGTCGTGTAGAAAATTGACCTTGGATCTAATTTAACCCCCAAAACTAATTCATCCAACGAAGATTGTACATGCCACATATATGAAGACAAACAACAAATTCCCTCACAAATGTGTAGCACTCTTAACACCCCCTCCCCCGGGCATGCCCAGGAGTGGACATTTGAACTGTTTATAAAATAATGTGGGCCCAACACTGGAAACCCATCAACAGGAATGGGGCTGATCTTTACACCAAGGGAAGACAATGGAGCTTGGGGCGTAATTCAACCCAAAATTTAACTACTAATGTGAGAATTGTCCAAAATTATATAAAGACAATGACACATTTTCTCACCTTGTCTTGAAGCCTTAACATTTCATGTTTCCTCATTTGTAGGTCCACATTCAAGTCCACTTGTGAACCTCAAAAACTGAGTTGTGTGTGAGGTATATAGAGCCTCACATCTGATAAATAAGGGCATCCAATGGAGATTTAAAGGTCTTAGGGTCATTTCACTTGATTTTAGGTTTAAGGTTGGTTTTACCGGTTCTTTCACCCTCAATACTTGGGGTCATATACTAGCAGCACATCATGCCAAGGTCCAAGCAAAAGAATTAGACCCACATGTTTTGGGGTGTGTTACAGGGCTACCTAAATAATTTAAGTATTCCTTCTTTAGCAAACTAGATTAAGCAATTCACGATCTTCTAAAAAGTTGGTGGAATATGCATTATTGTTTATGTTTGAACTGCGTAAAGCTGCCCCAGGGGTTGTACCTCAATCAGAATAGTAGAAGACCTCTGCTTAGTAACTCGTAGTGGAATATCTGGGAGATCATCTCAAGGTGGGGTTGTAGAGGAAGGTAGTGAAAAAGATGCAATCTTGTTAGGAAACCAAGAGCGTAAACATTGGGAAGTTTATTCTTGGACATCCAAGTGGCAGTGGCAGTTGTTAGTTGCGGGTTGCAAATTTCTGTTTTTTCTTGTGGTCACCTCATATTCACCTTGCCATTTCTGTCAACTCATTATCAGGTTGTAATTGCTGTGTGTTATTTTCTATCATCAGCTTTTTCCCATGGTAGAAAAGAACCAACTGATAACTTTATTTTCAATTTAGACGCATTCTTTAAGATTTAGGATGCAATAGCATGTACATTACAACTGATGGGAATTCTTTCATACATTGTGCGCTTCTGCACCTTTGGGTTGGTCCTTTTGTACTCTCTGGCTTAGCAGATAAAATTCTAGCCCTTTTGCATTAATACTAGAAATACATTCTCCCATTTTTATATATAAAAAATGGATTACATTCTCCCATTTCTATATATAAAAAAATGGATTACATTCTCCCATCCAAATTGACCTTCTTACCTCCTTTATATGAATCGGAGAATTGATCCATAATATACCTGTGGAGAGAGCTACTACAGTAGATTTTTAACCCATGTTAGGTAAATTATTTATCAAATAGCAGTTTCATAAAAAATTATTTATCAAATAGTTTTTTTTACTGTTGAAAGCTACTGTTAATTCTTGGTATTTGCATACACCATTGCAAATTACTGTCTCTTCAAGATTAAATGGCTAGGATAGTGTAGGGTTTTGAAAATCTAACTTCTGTAATAGCGATTTGACTTGATTTGTCTAGCAGTCCTGTTAGTTCTGCTAAATCTCAGCACTATGTCACCGATTTATATCCTTTTGAAATATGTGCTTGTTCCCTTCATGATATCAATCACTTGAGTCTAGATATCAATCTCACTAAACTGTGTGTTCCCTGGTGAAACACTAGAAAATGATCTTTGAACTTTTTGACATTGGTTTGATATAGTTACTGAATGTTTTGGTGTGAGCTTTCTTGTGAGAGATATATGTCAGTAAAAGTTCATTTAGGCCACACTCAAGGTGTGTAACAGGCAGGGTTTATCCAAACATCAGGGCTATTTGAATTTTATGCTTTGTGCATCAATTATTGTCAATTTGCTGATGCATGTTGACCAGATATTTTCTGTCTATTAATGCTACTCAGACTTCTATTTTAGCTTACTCGATGTTACAACATTGATATAGAATCTTTGGATTGATCTGCAAATGGAAGTTGCACAATATATAAACAGTGATGTTCGTGGAGTGCCACTACATATGCAAGCTCAGAGACCATTGAGTGGTTTCACTAAACGTCTTAAAGGAAAGCAAGGACGATTCCGTGGAAATCTCTCAGGAAAGCGCGTGGAATATACGGGCCGAACTGTTATATCTCCTGATCCAAATTTGAAAATTACAGAGGTCTGACACGGAACTAGTGTTTGATCGATATTAATCATTTAATTTGACTGTGAAGGGAGAATCACAAATGCATATGCAGGTTGCCATTCCAATACTGATGGCTCAAATTTTAACATATCCTGAGCGAGTTTCCCAGCACAATATAGAGAAGTTGAGGCAATGTGTTCGTAATGGACCAAATAAGTATCCTGGTGCGAAGTTTATCAGGCATCCTGATGGATCTGAGATGTAAGAACTGTACTTTTTTCAACCCTTCATGTAAATCGCATGCATAAATCTTCTAAAGTCTTATCTTAATTCTATAATGCAGATCGTTGATGTTCACTTCTAGAAAGCGTCATGCTGATGAATTGAAATTTGGTTATATTGTTGATCGACATCTAGAAGATGGAGATATAGTCCTGTTTAACAGACAGCCAAGTCTGCATAGAATGTCAATCATGTCTCATCGGGTAACTATTATTTGATCGAAATGCATGAATGAATATTTTGCTGACTCATGTCCAGGCAGTGGAGAGCCTTTGGATAATTCTGTCTTCAAATTATAAATTTTTATTTTTTCTGGCAGGCAAGGATAATGCCATGGCGCACATTGAGATTTAATGAATCTGTATGCAACCCTTATAATGCCGATTTTGATGGTGATGAGATGAATATGCATGTGCCACAAACAGAAGAGGCGAGGACAGAGGCTCTTATGTTAATGGGGGTAAGTTTACTGCTTCGTCCATCTTTACTTGACATATGTGGATAAGAAGTAAAATGGTAGTGTTTTGAGTTAGCTAGACAAAGGTTTGAAATTATAGTTATGTGTGAAAGAGAAGTCCAGCTGAGAAAGTCCACATCCTAGTTCATTGTGAGGGTAAACATTTGATGTGTTGAGGAGAAGTGGACTAATACAGAAATATGGTCAATACTATCCAATCGATTCACTTGTATTCAAATTTAAAAGAAATAATTTGCTTGGTATACTATAGTTTTCGATTTTATTTTATGTACATTATAAAGTACTCCCACCATTTAACTTTATGTGGAAAAGTTAGAGGTACTATTGTCAAAGTACTTGATTTTTGGCGTTAATTCGAACATAGATTCATTAATTTTTGGAATTAAATTTACATATTTGAAAACTTCATTAAAAATACTATAAGTCATGATAGTAAACAATTCAAAATATTTAGGAGAAGCATGCTTAATTAGCAACCTCTTTGACTCCCTAAATGGTAAGGTAGCCGATAGATTGGAAAAAAGTATAAACTCTGGGAAGAACCAACAGATTCAATATTGGACGACTTAATATATTCGAGTGGTATGTCAGTTTGGGTGTTTTCTGTTGCATTTATGCATCTTAGAGTCTACTGCTTAAGGTCATCTAATTGAAAGATGACCGTGATGTCTCAACGGCTCCATATAAGGCCATCTATTTGATAGATAACCGTGATGTATCAAGGGGTCCATATCCTTGATGTAGTTTGCTTTGCCTTTTCCCTTTTCCAAAGCAAGGAAACTTTTCCTTTTCCCCTTTCTACTCTATCTCTTTGTGATTAATACTCTCTTTTCCTGTTGGGGATAAAATATAGATTTGTTGCTTCCATTGTCAATAGTGTTTGTCTGTTTGAAAGGTCAGTTGGCATATCAGAATGGCGTCTTCTTAAAATCATGACGAAATCCCTACCTGCTTATTAGCTGAAGTTATTTAATAGGATCTATAGGCATATGTTACAAGATTGAGGGGAGGGATTTCGGTTGCTTCTTTATTATTCCAGTGAAGCATCTTCTCTTCTGTTCCTTTATTGAGATTTTTGCTTAAGGCTTTCCAAGCGAGGTCAAGGTTTCGTCAGCTATGCTTTACTAATATGTATTACATTTCGGTTTGGAAGTTTCTGAAAGTTATTACAGGAAACCTGAAAAGCAAATCCTTCAAACTCTCATCTTTTTTGATGACATCAAACTCTCATCTTTTTAATGATATCTAGTTGCAAAAATGTGGCAGAAATTGTGTCAGTCTGTCCTCTACTGTGACCAAAGCAGGCTATGAAGAAATACCGAACTTGTCTTTACTTGTTTACATGTTAGTTTTCTCCTTTATGTGTTTGTGATGAAAATGCAGGTTCAAAACAATTTATGCACTCCGAAGAGTGGAGAAATTTTGGTTGCTTCCACCCAGGATTTTCTGACGTCTTCCTTTCTCATTACGAGGAAGGACACATTCTATAACCGTGCTTCCTTTTCACTTATTTGTTCATATATGGGTGACGCAATGGATCCTACAGATTTACCATCTCCAGCATTTATTAAGGTTTGGTTAAACCTCGAAAGAGCGTGAACTTTTACTTCCGTTTGTTGCCTGATTGATGAAGTTCTTGTTTTCAAACAACTCTCTTTTCCGTGATCCTCTTTCTATTCCTCTATGTGCTCCTTTCATGTCTCTAGCTTGCTTGATGATTGGTCAGACAGATATAAGGCTTTACAAGCCGGGGAAGTGTTCATGCAGATTTTTGAAAAATCCATAAGTAGCAATTGCACAGATTCAACATTTGAACTACAGCGGTTGTGAAGAATAAATTAATAAAGAAATACTCTCTGGGAAAGTGCATTTCACAAATGTTAAGCATATGGGAACCTGCATTTTTACATTATGTCAACAACCTTTTAGGTATTTTTGCTGGTTATGGAGCTTTCATACCCACACCATAAGCTGATATCCACTTTTTTTCTTTTGCAAGTATGTGTTGGCACCTCTTTCCGTCTGTTAGTGAAGATGAGGCCTTTGTAAAAAAAAGAATACTCTGGATTTAGTTATTTTTAGTTCTGTCTCATGAGGGCATGTTGGTGGCAGAATTTGTGGGTGAAATAGTCCACATATGACCATACTTTCTTTCCCCCTAATTCTCTCTCTCTCACACATAGATTTTATTAGGTCAAGTAGTAGATAAGTGTGTAATTGAGAGAAAGAAAAGGGAACAGAGGTTATCGGGATGTTGTTCTGGAGGGAGGTGCCTATGTATAGGATGAGGGCAGTTAAGTTGCTTCAACAATTTCTTTCCTTATTTTCTTTATTTCCCTTCTTATTTAATTCTTTAGGCAACATAGAGTAAGTGAATAGGGCTGTTGCCCTAATAAAGGAAACTATTTAGTGACATTTGACCCTTTTTTGTGTTAATTGTGCTAAAATTGAAAAAATATCATTTGATTGAATTTTTGATCTTTGAAGCCTTTTGGCCTGTCATCTTTCTTCCTAGATATTTGATTTGAACTGGAATATGGATATTAACACTAACCAAAATCATTGCACATTCCCTTTTTTAATTAGTTGGTGGTATTTATCGAGTTCTTTTTCATCTTAATTTTTTACTGTTGTATTGTTCAAGCCTGTTTGTAAATACTTTTCTTGAGCTGAGGGTGTTATCGGCAATAACCTCTCTAACCTCACCCAAGGTAGGGGTAAGGTCTGCGTACACCCACCCTCCCCAGACCCCACTTATGGGATTACACAGGGTGTTGTTGTTGGTATTCATTGGGTTCTGTTTCCATCTTTTTTTGAAATGCTAAAGCCAGTAGAATTTACTGCCTGTCTTGTCTTTGGATCTTCAATTGACTGAGGTGGCCTTTTACAGCCGGTTGAGCTTTGGACTGGGAAACAACTTTTCCATATGCTACTGCGTCCGTATTCAAAGATGAGAGTCTATGTAAATCTAACAGTCACAGAAAAGAGTTACAGTGGGAAAGGGGAAACAATGTGCCCAAGTGATGGATTTGTTTATTTCCGTAATAGCGAACTGATCAGCGGGCAGCTCGGGAAGGCTACACTAGGTGAGTTTACCTTTAGTGCCCCCTTGTTGAAACTGACATGATTTTCTTCTTATTTACTAAATAATTTGGTTCTGTTGATCCTCTTGAGGTACATTTGGGATTTCTTTTTTTGATGAAGTAAGATGTTGTATTTGAAAGGCATAAAGGAGATGCAAGTTACATACACAAAAATATGGTTAACTCCTGAGAACAAAAACACCTGTTTAATCAGGGAGTTAGCCACAAGCAAAAGAATGATCGCTTAGCCATATTGAGGGAGCTAATGAAATCTAAGAGGGGTAATATATCATTAACAAGGGATGAATTGCTCCAATAGAAGAGGTTAATAAGGCAAAAGGATTTCAAACTTCTAATTGGAGTTGAGATACCATCAAAACATCTAAGATACTTTCATTTCAATTACACCAAAATATACATCATAGAGTCATCTGCCAGGTCTTCTTGATGGGGCTATCAACTTCTCCAAGACTCCAACTTCCCACTACTTCTTTGACACTGGGGGAGAATCCAGTTGATACCAGCAATTGAAATGAACAAACAAATGCTTTCATGGGAAATACACAACACAATTTTAAATTCTTTTTTGTTCCATTGCATCTGGGGTGAAGTATGTTGGAGAAACTTTGTGATGCAGTGACGAAAGAAATGAAAAAATTATTAATATGGCAAAAGATAGTAAAAAAATCTTCTTTTGGGTAGAAAAGTGGGGACATGGTGAAACAAGTCGGGTTGAAAATTTTAGTATAGGATTACCACAATGGAGTAGGCTTGACCATGGTGGGGAAGCTCCCCTAACCCACTCTATACTTATCTCTAATTTATGATATTTCAATATATTTGCTCGTGAAATTGAATCTTTTGGTGGCTTCACCTGCAAAGCATTTCATCTTCTTAATCCAATCAAATGCTCATAGGTCGCTTGGTAGTACCTTAGACATTGTCCCAAGATTTAAAATTATATGCATGATTGGATTATAGATAATTCTATTTTTATCAATCTTCTTTTGGGGACATTTGAATTGTTTTACAACATTCCAATTGCTAATGTCTTGGGATAAACATTAGCTCCTACTTACATTTTAAAACAAATTTTAGGTAAGTTTTCTTTACCATTGATTTTCCATCACATATATCATATGGGTGGATCATCATTAAGCTCGTCATTTACGGGGGGAAAAAAATGCTCTACCCTAAATTTACAGGAAACTATCAGGATTACCCTCAAAAACTCCTGTTGTCTTTCCGTTTTCCTACATTGTAAGTTATCATCATCATACATGTAATGAATGGCCTAGAGGTTTCAAAAAAGTTTATTTCTTCATAACAAACCAAGGTTGAAATTTCTGGGAACTCCAGGAAATATGTAACAGGATGTTCCTAAAGATGCTGTTGTCTGGTTGGTTTTTGATGTACCTTTCTGTACCTTCTTGGTACTTTTTAAATAAAATTTTACCTTATAGAGGAAAAACAAGGTTGTACAAGATAATGGAAGTTCCTTTTTAAAAAGAAAATGAGGGAAATGTTTTTCCTCTAGTATCTTGTAAAATAGTAATTTTTTCTACAAGGAAGGGGTTTTAGAGATATGAAGAATATCTATATTCAATGTGACATTGTTAGGGAAGTAGTTGTAGAGATACCTGGGAAGAGAAGAACGAAAAAGGGTGATAATTTACTATAGAGGAGCCAAGTGTAGATGGTTTAATGAGAAGCAAGGCAATTGTATGGAGTGGGTGTGTCAAAAGGGATTGTGTAAGGAAGAAATGGTTTCGCGGAGCAAATACGACATACTGTAAATAATGGTGAAAGAGTAATTTTTGACAGGACTTGCAGTGCAAAAAAAAAAAAAAGCCCTGAAAGATGCACTCATGTAGGTGTTTAGCATGGAATTATATTGGTGATTTTTTATGGAGGGCTAGGGGAATTGTTTTGGGAGTTTACTGCTAGAGGACTCTCTGGTATTATAAATAGGAGGAAGTGAAGGAATTCCTAAATAAGCTTTATGAATAACCAGTAGGGGTAGGGATTGAAGGGTAGACACGAGGGTGACGGGGAAAGGGATGAAGACTTCTAAAATAAAAAAATTCTACTAGGAGATTGGAAGAAAGCGTGAAATGCTCAGGCACCAATTTTTTTTTGTTCTCACAAGGATTAACTTGAAAATAAGGAAGTTGTTTACATAAGGAGTATAAAGAAGAATCAAGAAATTGTTCATCTTCTAATGAGTTGCAGGTTCACTGCTCAGCTAAGAAATTTTCAATGCTTAATATTTAATGGATGTTGCTGAAGACTGTATGGGAGGGCATTCACAAATTGGAGATTGTAGAAAATTGGCTACAAAGAATGATGGCTTAAAATCTTAGTTGCGCGGACTCTTCACTTTTAATGCCGCACCCGTTTCGGATTCTCAAAAATACACTACTTTTGGTGAATCTGACAGACCCATTGACACTTTTGAAGAGTCTGAGCAACATAGCTTAAAATACCATACCACTGTGTATATTCCGGAACAATAAAATAAGATTGTTTGTAATAGCATGAGGATGTAAGAAGTATAATATGTCTTCTGTTACTTATGTATAGATGATTTCAGATAGTTCTATATGATTGTTGAGCTACTTATGCACTTCGTACATACTTTTACACCATTTTGATATTATATTAATGAAATATTATTCACTTATCAAAAAATAAATAAGGAAAGGAAGAACCGGTTTCGAATAAAATCTATGAAGGGTAACAAAAGATCAGGCAAGTAGAAAAAAGTAACTGCTAGTGCTTTGGGAGGATAAATAGCACTAGTAAGATTAAAGAAATAGTCACAGGACAGTAAAAATGAAAATAATCCGGAGTAGGGGGGTTTCCTCTGTCATGAGGGAGCAAGGCACATGAGGGACAAGTCTTCTCATCATGGAAGTGGGGTGGAAGGGAGATAACCAAAAAGATACTGATGCAAATGTGATTGGACATGGTGTTAGAGGGTTGGGGGGAATGGATAGAGATGGTGAATAATGAGAAACCATATCAGTGATAGGGGCAATAAATGGTAAATTAGTTGCCTTTTTCCCTTTTAACATTTCATGGTGGTTATGGTTTATTAGGTCTTAACCATATGGGATCTAATCCCATTTAATTTGAAGATATGATTTTAGTTCGATTAATTTATAGAACTTCCATTGGTTTGCAGAAGTACTTGAAAAAATATTCAAACTCCTTGTGTATGGCTAGACTGGATAAGATCTTTATATACGGGGACTGTTGCTTTGTTCTAAACTCCTTACTGCTTTCACCATATTATTTGCCTAGAACATTCTTGCTCAATCTTCTTTAGTAATTCTCATGTAAGATTATAGTACTTGGAGGTAAGGGGCTTTTTTCTTTAAAGAAAGTGAATTGGGCATTTTGGATTTAACAACTTTTGTTTGATCACAGCCACAACCGTTCATAATGGTGAATTAGCAATCTGTGTACTCCTGCATTTATCGAGTCTTCAATCTTGGCCAAACCTACAATCCTTTTTCATGCATCTTGTTGTTCATCACTTAAACTCTTTTGCATCCCAGGAGGTGGAGGTCATTCAAAGGGAGAAAGAGAAGACCAAAGTCATGAGATGTAGCCCCATTAGGTTTTATTTGGGTTGTGTGGAGGGAGAGGTATAGGAGAACGTTTGAAGGGGTGAAGAGTGAGTTTTTACATGCGAGGAATAGGCTCTTGTCTAAAGTTTCTTTTTAGTGCACCCATGAGGTTCGTGTTTGTATATATGAGTGGGAGATTTTTGTGGAGAATCATATCTTGGTGTAGGTTTCTCTGTTTTATGTTAAACTTCTTGTATATGAGGGTTCCCCCAACATTAATAAAATAATTTACCTAATAAAAAAGGAGATCATTCATATATTTACTTGTAAGCGCGAGAAATGTCTTTCTTATGTTGTTTCAAGATCTCATGTCTAATTATGCTGAGTTGACTTCTTTATTTTGTTTTGATACGAGTAGAATGTAAAAGAACACCTGCTTATGTACTGATGTTACAGGTAGTACAGCACAGCCTTAAGTCTTTTCTTCTTTGATTGATTATATTGGAAGTTTTATGTGTATTGTCCTTTTGACTTATGGTCTGTTCTTTTTGTATTTTAAGACCGTAAGAAACAATGAGATAACGGTAGTTGTTATTTGTGTGAGATGACGACAGGAAATGGAAATAAGGATGGTCTATACTCTGTTCTGTTGAGAGACTACAAGTCCCATGCTGCTGCAACATGCATGAATCGGCTTGCAAAGTTGAGGTGCGTTAATTAGATTCAGATCAGCCATTTCCTTCTGCATTTGTTGTCAACTGAAGTTTCTTTTTTAAGCTGTCATTAAAGGAGTATACTTCATACTTCATCTTTGTAGCTGGTCCTCAGACTTTTGGATGAAATAAGTGATTAGAGGCTTTCAATTTTTCATCGACTCGGTTCAAATTCTACACATTTCATGTTCTTATTACTTGGAGTTGGTTCTGCATGGAGTTGGGTTTTTTTTTTCTTGTTCCCATGGTGGAGGAAAATTTTCTCCCTTTTAGTGATTTTTTACTATTTAAGCTTTCTAAAGTCTTTTCCTCTGATATTGGATGCTGTAGTTATTCTGATTGCAAGTTGACTATTCTAGCACTAAGGGGTCGTTTGGTGTGAGGGATAAAAATAAATAGTGATGGGATAAAATTTTTGTATCTTGTTTGGTTGCTGTGTTTGGGATAACTTATCCCACCATTTATATCATAGTGATGGGATAAGTTATCCCATATACATGGTGGGATAAGTTATCCCAGGATATCTAACCCCAAGATTACTAATCGTGGGATAACTTGTTCCCAACCAAACGACCCCTAGTTCATAGGCAGTTGGTATTTTTGAATTTTCAGATTGTATGCTTACTTCAAAGAAGCACACTTTCAGTTCTCTCTTTTCACTTCAAGCACCATGGACCTTGTTGTTTTGCTGTGCTTTTCATTTTTAAAAAAACACTGACTTTTTCACTGTTCATGTCTTGCTAGTGCTCGGTGGATTGGAAATCATGGATTTTCCATAGGGATTGATGATGTCACACCTGGGGAAAACTTAGTTAAGCAAAAACAAGGGGAAATTCATCGAAATTACAAGAAATGCGAGGATTGTATTACACAATTTAATGAAGGAAAGCTTGCTGTGCAACCTGGTTGTGATGCTGCACAGACTCTGGAGGCTGAAGTAACTATGTCGTTGAATAAAGTTCGTGACGACATAGGAAAAGTAAGAACAATGTATATTTTCATTTTGCTGCTAGTTTCCTCTAAACATCTTCTCCCGTAGGGCTTGTATCTATCCAAGACAGGTATATTGCTTGTAAACTCTTTTGTGCTAGTAGAACCTTCCTAACTCCCGATCTCTTCCTAGTTCCCCTGACAGATATAAGGAGGTAAAACATGGATAACGTGAGCTTAGCCACAATCTTCAAACATTTAACACTTCAAGGCTAGGTGCTAAACTTGTGTACTTAGAACAGTAATCATAGAAGGAAAAGAGTCACTCTTGGCTGCTGATGAATTCCTGATCATGTAATAGCAACTCGAATGGAACACTGTAAGCCAATTTGCATAAACCATATCTGATGATGTTACAGTTCAGTTCATCTGTTACCTAGGAGTTGCAAAGTGTAAGGCAACCTATATGCACCAAAGCCGTCAAAACCCAGGGGCATAATTTTAATATAATCCTCAAGATCTGCCTCTTCTAAATCTACTGTCCTAAGAGCTTATGTTTCCCTTGTTTATTTGCACCTCTTTGTCAGTCTTCTTTCATATTGTTGTCTATTTGCTGCATTAGATTCTTAACCTCATCAGGCTACTAAGGGGCTTCCATCTGTCCCTAACATCTTATGCTATTCAGGTTCAGTTACCCATTTTCCCTCCACTTTGTATATTTGCACTCGTAGGATGCTTCCCTTTATAATCTTTGATGGCCAATTATGGCAGGATAGCTCTTTTCCAGCTTCTAAAGTTCAATTACAGATTGTTTTCAACTGTTGATTATAGCCTTAGTCGCCCTTTCTTTTCATTTTCCGTCTTCATTGTGGATTGCCTGAATTCTCTTTAATCGTTCTCACAACCAGTCTAAATCTTCTAGTTAAACTCTGATCTCCCTGAAATTGCCAAGTCCTCATTCGATAAGTAAAAGAAAATACCCTATCCATGTTGTCATTCTTTTTATTCAAGTTTCTTCTGTTCAATATGAGCAATATTGAAGCCATGGAAACCCCTATTTATTGAATATGACGGAGAGTTTGGTGCATTCAAGCTCATTTTAGAAAATATATGTGTTTATTTGAATTTGGGGTTGGGGGCCATTGGAACAAACCCTTGCCAAATTGCATAAACCAGTCTAAGATCTTACATTATGTTCTTCTCCTTCACCTGGAGCAAAGAGAGCCCAGCCAGTGACAGTGCCAACTTGTAATGAGAATCTTCTTCTCTGCAAGTTGCCGTTTTATGGTCCCACCAATCTTTGCAAAAATAAATTGAGTGGTCATTTGGCATCTAATTTTGGGAGTTAGTAGACATGCTTCTTTTAACTCTCTTTCTTTCCTCTTGAACCTTTCTCTCCCAGAAGTAAGGTTTTTGTGATGTTTAAGAATAATTTTGATCACATTCTGATATGGGAAGGTGGAACAAATTTGCCTGAATATCAATTTTTTCGACAGATTTGTATGAAAGCACTAGACTGGAGGAATAGTCCTCTAATCATGTCACAGTGTGGTTCAAAAGGATCCCCGATTAACATAAGCCAGATGATTGCATGTGTTGGTCAGCAGTCTGTTGGTGGCCGTCGTGCTCCTGATGGATTCATAGATCGAAGTCTTCCGCATTTTCCCTTCAAATCAAAATTTCCAGCTGTGAGTACTTCATGCTACATTTTAGTTTTTTTGTTATGCACTGGATCATTAGTCATTTGCTCTTTGACAAGAACTCAAGGTCTTTCCTTATACACCTACCCTACTTGTACTAGTAGTAGGTGGGGTTGCTGAGAGCATCCTCCTATTCCTGTCCTAACTGTGTAAACCTTCTTTACTTTCTTCTTTGTATTAATCATCTCAATTCAATTAATTTAGCTGCATCAATGTATTGCTGGGAGGGGGAGACATCCTAGGGACTAGGCACATTTATCGTGTTCTGCAGTGTGATTGTTACTGCTGTTTCTACAATGAGATCCCAGATTATGTCCTTTGATAAGCCACTGCATGTAGGTTTAAGTGGTATTGTGGTGCTCGATGTTTGGTTCCAGGATTTTGGGGAAGGAGGGGGACAAATTGAGAAATGGTTGGGCTTACTTAGGTTTAGTATGGATGATACTAAAAATAGAGAGAAGCAGCAGATACTTTGATGGTTTGGATTAATTTATATAAGACACATATTTATTGTTGTCGAACCAAGACTTCCAACTTCTTTGTAGTATTCCGGTAAGACATTGATTTTCAGATTTGATCTTTCTTTATTTTTATGCAATCATTTAATTAAGTGACCGGTTAAAAAGTGAGATATAATGATGGAGAGAATCTACTTCATTGGTTGGAATA
>JAJOOH010002802.1:0-19146 GCA_029582605.1 Solanum gracilifrons
CATTTTGAAGGTCAAACGAGCCCCGTAGCGGGTGAATTCTGCATTTTGCCGATTTTCGTGTGCTATATTCTCCATGGATCTTCTGGTAATCCGGATTTCCCACGTAATTTTTACCAAAAATTTTTATGGATGTCAGTCAAAAGCATAGCTTTGGAGCCAATTGGTCGTGACAGGCAAATCGGACCATTTTCAAAGTGAAATTAGCCCCGGAACGGGTAAACCCCTCGTTTTGCCAATTTTCGTGTGCTATAGTCCATAGATCTTTTGGTGATACAGATTTCCGACATAATTTTTGCCAAAAGTTTTCGTGGACGTCCGTCAAGACCTTAGCTATGGAGTCGATTGGTCCATATGGGTAAATCGGTAAATTTTCATGGTCAAATGGGCCTCGAAATGGGTAAACCCCCGGTTTTGCTGATTTTCGTGTGTTATAGTCCATTGATCTTTTAGTGATCCAGATTTCTGACATCATTTTCACTAAAATATTTCATGTCCATCCCTCATGACCTTAGCTATGGAACCGGTTGGTCCGGATGAGTAAATCGGCCCATTGTCAAGGTTAAACGAGTCACAGAACGGGTGAACCCCCCGTTTTGCCAATTTTCATGTGCTATAGTCCATGGATCTTTTGGTAATCCAGATTTTTGACTTCATTTTTACCGAAATTTTACGTGGATGTTTGTCAGGACCATAATTATGGAGCCGATTGGTCCTGACGGGAAAACCGTCCCATTTTCTAGGTCAAATGAATCCCGGAGAGGGTTAACCCCCCTTTTGCCAATTTTCGTGTGCTATATGGTCCATGGATGTTTTGGTGATCTGGATTTCTAACGTCATTAGTGCAGAAATTTTTCCTGGACGTCCCTAAAGACCTTAGTTATGGAGATGGTTGTTTCTGATGGGTAAACCGGTTTATTTTCAAGGCCAAACGATCCCCATAGTGGGTAAACCCCCATTTTGTCAATTTTTGTATGCTATAATCAATGGATCTTTTGGAGATCTAGATTACGAACTTGATTTTTGCCGAAATTTTTTGTGGACTTCCGTCAAGATCTTAACTATAGAGTCAATTGGTCCTTACGGGTAAACCGACTCATTTTCAAGGTCAAATGAACCCTGGAGAGGATAAGCACCCTGATTTGAAATTCTTGTGTGCTATTGTCCATGGATGTTTTGGTGATTGAGATTTTTGAAGTAATTTTTGCCAAAATGTTTCGTGGACGTCCATCAAAACTTTAGCTATGGAGTCAGTTGATCATGGCTGGCAAACGTGCCAATTTTCAAGGTCAAACGATCCCCGGAGAGGGTAAACCCCAGTTTGCCCGATTTTTATGTGCTATAGTCCATGGATCTTTTGGTGATACTGATTTTCGACATCATTTTTGCCGAAATATTTTTGTGTACTTCCGTCAACACCTTAGCTATGGAGTTGGTTGGTCCCGACGGGAAAACCATCCCATCTTATAGTTCAAACGATCCCCGGAATGGGTAAACCCCCCGTTTTGCCAATTTTTGTGTACTATAATACATGGATATTTTTGTGATCCAAATTTCTAACGTCATTTTTGCCGACTTCTTTTGGTGGACTTTCGTCAGGACCTTAGATATGGAGCTGGTTCGTCCCGACGAGTAAACCAACCTATTTTCAAGGTCAAATGAGCCTCAGAGCGGGTTAACCCCCCGTTTGCCAATTTTCTTGTGCTATAGTCCATGGATCTTTTGATAATAAGCATTTCCAACGTCATTTTTGCCGAAAATTTTTGTGGCCGTCCGTCAAGACCTTAGCTATGGAGCCGGTTGGTCCAGATGGGTAAACCGCCCCATTTTCATGGTCAAATGAGCCCTGAAGCGGGTAAACCTGCCGTTTTGCTAATTTTCGTGTGTTAACTCCATGGATCTTTTGGTGATCCAAATTTCCTACGTCTTTTTTTCCAAAATTTTCCGTGGACTTCTTTCAGGACTTAGCTATGGAGTCAGTTGGTTCTGACGGGCAAACCGGCCCATTTTCAAGGTCAAATGATCCCAGAGCGGGTAAACCCCCCATTTTACTGATTATAGTCTTTGGATGTATTGGTGAACCAGATTTTTGACGTCATTTTTACCAAAAATTTTCATGGACATCAGCCAAGACATTATTTATGGAGCCGGTTGGTCCAGAAGGGTAAACCCGCCCATTATCACGACCAAATGATCCCCAAAGCAGGTAAACCCCCCGTTTTGCTGATTTTCGTGTGCTATAGTCCATGGATCTTTTGGTGATCCAGATTTTCGACGTCTTTTTTCTCGAAATTATTCATGGACGTCCATCAAGACCTTAGCTATGGAGCCAATTGGTCCCAATGGGCAAACTGGTCATTTTCGATATCAAACGTTCCTCGGATCGGGTAAACGAGGGTCCTGCCAATTTTCGTGTGCTATAGTCCATTGATCTTTTGGTGATCCGGATTTCTGACATCATTTTTGTCGAAATACATTGTGGACGTTTGTCATAACCTTAGCTATGGATAGGTTGGTCCCGAAAGGTAAACCAGACCATTTTCAATGTCAAACGATACCGTAGCTAGTAAACCGCCCATTTTGCCTATTTTCGAGTGCTATAGTCCATGGATCTTTTGGTTATCCTGATTTCCGACGTTATTTTTGCTGAAATTTTTCATTGACGTCCGTCAAGACCTTAGTTATGGAGCAGGTTGGTCCTGATCGGAAAACCGGCCCATTTTCAAGGTCAAATGAACCCCGAAGAGGGTAAACCACCCGTTTTTCCGACTTTCGTGTGCTATAGTAAATGAATCTTTTGGTGATTTGGATTTTCAACATTTTTGTTGCCTAAATTTTTCGTGGACGTCCGTCAAGACCCTTGCTATGGAGCCGGTTGGTCCAGACGGGAAAACCGGCCTATTTTCATTGTCAAATAAGCATCGTAGCGGGTAAACATCCTGTTTTGCCTATTTGTGTGTGCCATAGTCCATGGATCTTGTGGGCTCTGTCCTGCAAAACATGTAAAAGGGTGAAAAGTACCTGTTGCGGTTCAAAAATTATAAATTGAATAATAATGTAAAGAGTAGAGTGTAGATGTTCAGACGACTGTTGATGTCTCTTTTTGTGTTGTGAGTGTGAAGTAGGTAAAGTAACTTGTAATGTAGAGGCCCTCGACTGGCGGGGCGGTTGTAATGTAAAAAGCCTGCATCTGGCTGTGTAAATCTTGTAATGTAAAGCCTCCGGTTGGCGGGGCTGTTGTAATGTAAAAAGCCTGTATCTGGCTGTGTAAAGCTTGTAATGTAAAGCCTCCGACTGGCGGGGCTGTTGTAATGTAAAAGCCTGGATCCGGCTGTGTAAACCTTGTAATGTAAAGCCTCCGGCTGGCGGGGCTATTGTAATGTAAAAGCCTTCCACGTTTCTATGCGTGCTTGCCCCCGATCGATGGAGCTTCGGTGATGTCACTACGATGTGGTCTCCGATTGGCGGAGTTCGATCGATGTTTGTTATGTACAACCTCTGGGTGGCGGAGTTTGACGATGTTTGCTATGTACAGCTTCCGATTGGCGGAGTTTGACACTGTTAGACGGTGGTCTCCAATTGGTGGAGTTGCTAATGAGGTTTAGATTACAAGCTCCAATTAGTGGAGTTATTTTGAAAAAAAGCTAACTATCTTATTTTCCTACGAGGGCCCTCTTTTCTTTAGTATTTGATCTGAATCTTGAGCGTAACTGCAAAAATTTAAACAAAATATATTTTAGTCATAAGATGCAAGTTGAAGTATTTTCGGGAAATGAAGTAGAGAAAGAGTATTTTGGCTCCTGATTGTGAGAAATCGTATGGAGTTTCCGGTCATGCCCCGAGACTTGATGTTATTTTCTTGATTCCTGTGTTTCTGCACTCAAAGAAAATTTTAGTTTGGGAGGGGATGTTGGTTTGCATCGACTTGGGGACTGAAGCCTCGTCACTAGAATCCTTCGACACTTCGTCAGTACCGCCCATAGTTTCTTAACCTAGAGACTTGGTAGGTGGATGAGTAAAAAAAAATATATTTTGAAAAGAATTAGCTTGTTTTTTCTAGAAAATAAGTATACTACTTATATATTAGGTATATATATATATATAGTAATTCTCCAGCGTTTTAGATTATGGCATGTTCCAAAGTCCATCGAGCTTTCCGTTTTGTTGACTATATCCAACGTAGGCCTCCTGCAGCTTTTACCCTTCTGATAAAGTTTTCCTAGCTTTTTTCTGCAGACACTGCGACAATCGATATCCTTCAATATTCAGAGGTTACGCTAACTATGAGGAATGTCTCCTAAGGGTATGCAGGGAATTGATCGAGCCTGACTCAGGCTGCCTACGTATCCCCAAAATAGGAATCAGATCATAATGTAGTTTGAATACAAGTGGGAGAAATAGAAGTATGTAATGCGATGATCGAGCTTGACTCAAGCTGCCTACGTATCCAATTGGAATCAGGTCGTAGCGTAGTTCGAATACAAGTGGGAGAAATATAAGTATGTAATGCAATGACCAAGCTTGACTCAAGCTGCCTACGTATCCAATTGGAACCAGGTCCAGATGTAGTTCAAATACAATGGGAAAAAGTGAAAAATACAAAGGGACCGAATTCGACAAGGATTGCCTACGTATCCCACCGAGGGAATTCAGGTCGAGCGTAGTTCTAAATACATGGAAATGATGATTTTGGGTTTTCTAAGGGAGATCGGATCCGATGTGGGTTGCCTACGTACCCCACCGTGGGAAGTCAGGTCTAGACGTAGTTTTGTTACATTGAAAAATGCAAAAGTACACAAAATAAACACTAATCTTGAAGTCTTCAGATGAAGTATTTCTTGATGGCGTCTGAATTGATTGGCTTTGTGCTCACTCTGCTGTCCATTTCTGCTAAGATTACCGCTCCTCGTGAGAGTACTCTATGAATCATGTAGGGTCCTTGCCAATTTGGTGCAAATTTCCCTTTGGCTTCTCCTTGGTGAGGAAAGATCTTTTTCAATACCAGTTGCCCCGGTGTGAACTGTCGAGGTCTGACTTTCTTTTGGAAGGCTTTGGTCATTCTGTTCTGATAGAGTTGGCCATGACAAACCGCGTCCATCCTCTTTTCATTGATGAGCATCAATTGTTCATGCCTGATGCGTATCCATTCTGCATCGTCCAGACCAACATCCTGGATAATCTTTAAAGATGGTATTTCCACCTCAGCAGGTATTTCTGCTTCTGAACCATAAACCCACAAATAAGGAGTTGCCCAGTTGAAGTTCTGATTGTGGTGCGATAATCGAGTAGAGCATATGGTAGCTTCTCATGCCATTGTCTGTGACTGTCTACTATCTTCCTTAAAATCTTCTTGATATTCTTATTTGCAGCCTCAACTGCTCCATTCATCTGTGGCCGATAAACCGTGGAATTTCGATGAGCAATCTTGAACCTTTCACAAGTTTCCCTCATAAGATCGTTGTTGAGGTTGGCTGCATTGTCTGTTATGATTGATTCTGGAATTCCAAACCGACAAACTATGTTATTGCAAACAAAGTCTGCCACTACCTTTTTAGTCACTGCCTTGTATGTCGAAGCTTCGACCCATTTTGTGAAATAATCTATAGCCACCAAGATGAAACGATGTCCATTTGATGCGGGAGGCTCTATGGGTCCAATAATATCCATTCCCCAAGCGGCAAATGGCCAAGGGGAACCCATCACATTGAGCTCATTCAGTGGAACCCGTATAAAATCTCCATGCACTTGACACTGATGACACTTTTGCACATACCGGATGCTATCTCTCTCCATGGTCATCCAAAAATATCTAGCTCTTAAAATCTTCTTTGCCAAAGTGAACCCATTCATGTGAGGTCCACATGTTCCTGCATGTATTTCTTCTAAAAGCCTTGTCGCTTCTGCGGCGTCGACGTACCTCAACAATCCTAAATATGAAGTTCTCCTATATAGGATTTCTCCGTTAAGGAAGAAATGATTGGCCATCCTCCTCAAAGTCCGTTTCTGTTTGCTTGTAGTATTTTCAGGATATTCTTGTGCCTCAATCAGTCTTCTGATGTCATAGTACCAGGGTTTTCCGTCCAATTCCTCATCTACATGAAAGCAGTATGCATGTTGATCATGTATCTCTATATCGATAGGGTTGATGCAATTCTTGTCTGGATGTTGAATCATCGAGGACAATGTTGCCAAAGCATCGGCAAACTCATTTTGAGCTCGAGAAACATGCTTGAACTCAATCCTTGTGAATTTCCTACTCAACTCTTTTATGTAATGCAAATAAGGAAGGATCTTGATATTCTTAGTGGTCCATTCTCCTAGCACTTGGTGAACCAATAAGTCAGAATCTCCTATCACCAAGAGTTCTTTGATATTCATGTTGATGGCCATCCTGAGTCCGAGAATACAAGCTTCATATTCTGCCATGTTATTGGTACAGTAGAACCTAATCTTAGCTGAGATCGGGTAATACTGACCTGTTTTCGAAATTAAGACTACTCATATTCCAACTCCAATAGAGTTTGATGCTCCATCAAAGAACAGTCTCCATCCATCATATGACTCTGATATGTCTTCTCCTACAAACAAAACCTCTTCATCTGGGAAGTAGGTTGTGAGTGGCTTGTAATCCTGGTCTACTGGATTTTCTGCGAGATGATCAGCCAGGGCTTGTTCTTTGATGGCCTTCTGTGTCACATACACAATATCAAACTCGCTCAACAAAATTTGCCACTTCGCCTATTTACCCGTAGGCATGGGCTTCTGAAAGATGTACTTTAGTGGATCCATTCTTGAGATCAAGTACGTGGTGTATGCAGACAGGTAATGCCTAAATTTTTGCGCAACATGTTCGTTCCAACAACGTGTATCTTGCCTCGTATGGTGTGAACTTCTTGCTCAAATAGTAAATAGCTTGCTCTCTTCTACCTGTCCCATTAAGCTGCCCCAATACACATCCAAATGCATTATCCATGACAGATAGATACAATAACAAAGGCTTTCCAGGCTCTGGTGGGACCAATACTGGTGGGTTGGACAAGTATTCTTTGATTCTATCGAAAGCCCTTTGGCATTCCTCCGTCCATTTTGTGGCAGCATCCTTCTTCAGTAACTTGAATAATGAGTTCGCAAATCACTGTAGATTGAGCTATGAATTGACTTATGTAATTCAGTCTTCCTAAGAAACTCATCACGTCTTTCTTGGTCTTGGGTGGAGGTAGCTCTTGGATTGCCTTTATCTTTGATGGATCCAATTCTATGCCTTTCCTGCTAACGATGAATCCCAATAGTTTTCCCGCGGGTACTCAAAATGCGCACTTCGCTGGATTCAACTTTAGATTATACTTACACAACCTCTCGAAGAATTTTCGTAAGTCATCTAGGTGGTCTGAAATTCTTTTGGATTTGATAACGACGTCATCCACATACACTTCAATTTCCTTGTGGATCATATCGTGAAAAAGGGTAGTCACGGCCCTCATGTAGGTTGCACCGGCATTTTTGAGACCAAATGGCATTACTCTGTAGCAATACACTCCCCATGGAGTGATAAACGTTGTCTTTTCTGCATCATCTTCATCCATCAGGATTTGGTGATATCCTGCAAAGCAATCGACAAATGATTGCAACTCATGTTTTGCACAATTATCAATGAGTATATGAATATTTGGAAGAGGGAAATCATCCTTAGGACTAGCCCTGTTGAGATCTCGATAGTCCACACATATTCTGATCTTTCCATCCTTTTTAGGCACAGGCACAATATTGGCTAACCATGTCGGGTAATTTGTGACCCTTACAATGTTCGCCTCAATTTGCTTAGTTACCTCCTCATTGATCCTTAAATTCAAAACTGGCTTAAATTTTCTTGTCTTTTGCTTAACGGGTAGACAAGTGGGATCAGTCGGTAATTTGTGCGAGACAATATCAGTGCTTAATCCTGGCATGTCATCATAAGACCGAGCAAATACGTCAACATATTACTTAAGCAATTCTATTAACTCTTGCTTTAGTTCAACCTCCAAATGTATGCTGACTTGTGTCTCCTTCACGATTTCCTCATCTCCTAAGTTGACAACCTCTGTTTCATCCATATTGGGTTTCTTCTACCTTTCAACCTGCTCAATCTCGTGTGGCAGATTTTCAGGCATTATGCTTTCATCATACTCTTCGTGATCTTATTCATCATTTTTATCTTGCTTGGTGGATTCATTACATGTCATAACCGTTGAACGAGGATTTTTATTAATATGAGTGCTAAAAAATGCAAAAGGTAAGTAAAAATAAATAGATATTTAAAATAACGAGATTTAAAAAAAAAAGGAAATAAAGACTTTTATTTCAAAGCATTCTAGTTTTTAGAAGAGGCAAACAACAAAAGATTGGGCATGATTCAAGCCTCAATTTGATTATGCGAATTTTTAAATTTAGATTACTTTTCCACACTACCAGGACTCTGGTTGAAACAGAGACGGGCAAGTGGTCCAATTCTGCAAGATTTCTCCAGGTTTGGCATCACGAATGGTCAACTTGTTAAGATTTATCCCTTTCTCTTCTCCAGCCATGGCCACGAACAGATTGCCTAATCCTTCTGTGATGTCATCAACGCCATCTTGATCTGGAATAGAAGATTGTTCTGGTACAAAGATTGTATCGCTTGACCCATGACCGTCTCTTCCCGAGGCAGGCTCATATCCTAGTCCGTTGGTGCATCTCTGATGCTTCAACTGGATCGGCTCTACTATACCATTGGACTTAGGGCCAAGTCCATTCTTAGGCTGATATCCATACTTCAACATTTCTGACGCAACCATTTTTGCTGCACTTGACAATTTGGTATCTTCGGGCTCTGCTTCCTCATTGACCCTTATAGCTTGGATGATTTCCAAAGTGTGAAAAGTGGCTCCGTCTAACTCGTCGATGATTGGAATAGAATTAACAGAATGAATGGGGGTGACTGAGCTCTCCGTTGATGGTAACTTCTGTGCATCCCCACTCAAACTTTACACATTGATGAAGAATGGAAGGAACAACTCTTGCCATGTGGACCCATGGCCTTCCCAATAACAGGTTGTAGTTGGACGATACATCCATCACTTGAAATAAAATGGGGAATTCAGCCAGCCCCACCTGCAATGTGAGATGTATCTCTCCGATGACACTTCTTTGCGCTCCATCAAAAGCTCTGACTTTCACACGCTTTCCCTTATCTCTCCCATATTAACGCCTAAATACCTCAAAGTGGTGAAAGGACAAATGTTGCATCCAGAACCACCATCAATTAAAACTCGAGTCACAATTTTATCACAACATTTGACCGCGATGTGAAGCGCTTTGTTGTGACCAGCCCCTTCTGCAGGCAGCTCATCATCGTGGAAAGAAATCTTGTTAGCTTCCACTGTTCTTCCAATCGTTGCAGCTAAGGTCTCACTTGTGGTTTTTTTTGGAATGATCACTCCGCTTAACACCTCCATCAAAGCATTCCTATGAGCTTCAGAACTCATAAGCAAAGACCAAATGGATATGTGGGCTGGCGTCTTCTTCAACTGTTCTTCAACCGAATAGTCTTTAGACTGCATCTTCTTCCAAAACTCTGCGGCTTCAGCATCGGTAACATTCTTCTTTGGATTCTGTTCTTTTCCGAGAACTCTTTGATTTAGGTCTTCTGGGGCATAACATCTCCCCGACCTAGTCATCCCTTGAGCCACGGCAGTGTCGATCATCTTGCCCTTGGCACTTGCTCGATAGTCCCAAGGGACTGCTTTGGTGTCATACTCAGTCTTCTTAGCAATTAGAGTGGTCACTACAACTCTTGGGAGATATGTTTGGACAGTCAGAGGTTCTCTTAGTTGAACAGTAATAACAGGTTGTGCCGAAGAAGTCATGGCATCCGCTGCTTCTATGTTTGGATAGTCGGGGGTCCCATTTTCGTCATCCAGGGTAACCATGTTGACTTCCCGATTCTCATGATTAGGAAAGGTATTGTTGTTCACATTGGGAGGTGCCGGAGTGCATTTGATTACTCCTCTTCTGATCAAAGACTCGATCTGGTTCTTTAAACCATAACAATCCTCTGTGTCGTGGCCTTGGACTCCCGAGTGGTAAGCACATCGCTTGTTCCCATCAAAATTACAAGGGATTGGATCAGGAAGTTTTCTTTCAACTGGATGCATCACTCCCGCTGTCCTCAACCTCTCAAACAATTGGGCGTAGGGTTCGGCAATCAGTGTGTAAGCACGAGCATTTCTAGCTTCAATATTTGGACGTGGTCTTGGTGCATATGCCGGTCTATTTTGGTGGATTGGTGCTTGGACAGGGACATATGGTCTTGGAGGATTTTGGTATGCTGGTGCTCGAGGTGGATTATATTGTGGTTGGGTATTATATACTGGGACGTATGAAGTATGTGCAGCGATTTGGGGATTATTGGGGTATCGGTGGGATGGTCCTCCTTGTTGGTAAGTGACAGCTGAAACATCCTCCCTTTTATTTTTTATGCCGCCAGTGGAACCCGATTGTATAGCCCTACTTACGGCTTGCAATGCGACCATAGATTGAATCTTCCCAGATTTAACACCTTCCTCTATAAAGTCTCCCATCTTGACCAATTCTGCAAACTTTTGACCCATCATTGACATCATTTTGTCAAAGTAGATGCCTTCTTGAGCTCGAATAAAGTACTTCAAGAGCTCACTCTCATCTAGCGGTGGTTGCACCCTTGCGGCCTCAGTTCTCCAACGTCATGCATATTCCTGGAAATTCTCAGATGGCTTCTTTTGTATATTGGCCAATGAGAAGCTGTCAGCAGTAATTTCAGTATTGAATCTGAAATGAGTCATGAAGTCTTCAGCCATTTCCTGGCAGTCACGCCATTTGAGAGGGTCTTGGCGGGTATACCAGGCTAATGCTTCTCCAGACAGACTCCGAATGAACAACTTCATCCTCAACTTCTCATTTCTCCCTACGCCAACTAACTTGTCACAGTATGCCCTTAAATGTGCGTGAGGGTCACCCTTTCCATCGAACATGTCAGACTTCAGTGGTTTGTACCCTACCGGCATGTTAATGTCTGGATGGATACACAAGTTATCATAATCCAGACTCTCTGTCCCTCTAGTGACTTGTAAGCTTTTCAATGTTTTTCTAAAATCCTGAAGCTGGGCATTTATCGATGCATCTTCTTTCAACCGAGCATCTTTCTCCATTTCTTCATATTTATCGACTTCGTATGGGATATTAACCACAGCTGGCATTGTGAAGGTAGGAACTCCAGCGGCATATACGGGTGGAACATGTGGCTCATAGGGAGCGGTGATATGTTCCCCAAGTATCTGCTGCATTGTAGGTATGGTAGGGTCATGGTTAGAAAGGTCGGGAACGGTCCTGACTGCGGTTGGAGAAGCTGGTGGTACTTGACCATGAGTAGGATGTTCTGGCTGATTTGGCAAGTCAGCTTTTGTCAAGTAGATAGGTGTCTAAAAAGTAGGGAAAGTGGTAGTCGATAGTTTGGCCAAGTCTCGCACTTGACGCAATTCTTCCCTCAAGATCTCGAGTTCTTGTTCCATGTGAGCCATTTTCTCCTCGTTTTGAATGTCAGCTATACTTCGAGAACTTTCGGGATTCTCAATAGGTACTATTATGTTTGCGGCAGCGTTGAACTCGTCTTTATCATTCATTTTTCCCTTTTATCGAAGGTTGTATCGTGAGTCAGCCAGTTTGCAAGTCGACACAAATCAACGTACTTTTCGGGGATAAATAAAGAAAGGAAAACAAAGAAAAGAAAACTATGTTAGTTTGGGAAATATTGAAAGCTGTAACAAATAAGTAGATGTAACACATATATACGCCAATTTGGCGACATTCAAAACACGTCCTAATATAAAACCTTTTTTTTCCTGAGGTAGGCCTACATTGCAATTAGTTTGATAATAAATGATCCATTTAAACACATTTTAGATTTGGAGCAAACATAACTTCATTGATTAAGGTTTGGCGATTACAACGATGTAGGCGGTCAGAAGCCGAAGAAATGAAAGTACAGGGGTGGCAATAAGGCATACAAGAGGGATAGGTTATACGGCCTTTAAAGAGCTTATGCGGGAATTCAAAGAAGAAAGATGATCTACGGCCAAGTTGGAGCATCGTCATCATCATCTCCCAAGTCATAGTAAGTCCCCGGCTGATACTCTGAGGATTCATCGATTTTCCATTCCCAGTTGTTTGAATCTTCACTTTCATCAAACCCTATGGAACCATATTTCGAGTGAGCGTCTTCTACTGTTGGAACAGGTTCATCCTCTATATGCATCACTCCTCCATATCTAGGGTCATACAAACTAGGGTCATGCTCTGAGTATTCTTCTAGATCCTCTTCCATCTCCTCAGTTGGCTCTCTAGGATCTTCTTCTGGGTCTTCCTCCATCTCTTCATTTGGTTCATCATCAACTGCATGTATGAGATGGTCGATAGACCGTGGGGTCACCTGCTGATACATGGTCATAATGATGTGCATGTGGTTCAATAGCTCCATACCAATTTGATTTGACCTTTGAGTGTCTGTGAACCCCAAGATTCCCTCATAGCTAAGCCTAGCGAGAATTCTTCCTATCATAAGCCAAGTATAATATTCAGGCGTGCACCACGACTCAATCCCCATGTCTGAGTCAAGGATACCACAACATCCTTGTACCAAAGTAGTGATCCTTTCGATCGGGATTCTTCCTTCATAATTGACCTCTATCAATGCCATATTTGACCATAGAGGAACACCTTGGGTAATCCCAAACTGCCAGAGGACTCTTAAAGGTTCGTAGGGCTGGAAGCCTTCCAACCCAATTAACTCAATGAAATAGGCCTGGTTAGTTTTCAACAAAGCTCGTCCATGGACCCACGGTAAACGCCATTGAATGTGGTTCCCTGTGAGGTGGGTCAAGAAAAGGCGCCAACCATCTTCATCATTTGGGACATCCCATATGCTAAACCTCGTTGCATGGCTTCTGATTTTATTGCATAAGTCTGCTTCAGCGCCATCTTCTGTATGTCTTAGATAAAAGTTTTCCAACACCCAAATCTGCAGCAGCAAGTTACTTTCCTTAAAGTGATCATATCCTCTAGAACAGAGGGATAATGATCGAAATATTTCTGCCAAGATCATGGGTACGATGGTCACTCTAATAGGTCCCCTAAACATGAAGATGATCATAGGCAGTAGGTTGATGTCGACACACCCTTTTTTCTTTGGGAAAATCATAATACCCAAAAGGGCCGTCACGAAGACAATAGCCCTGAGTCTTTCCTAATCAACCTTGGAGATAAAGAATTCTTGATGGAACCTATCATAGCTATCTCGACGACCGAACCTTTTAAACAGATAATCCAACTTGACCCATTCTTCATAAACTCTTCGCAAACATTGGCCTACCCTCAAACCCAAAGACTGGAGAAAACTGATTCCTGATGTAGTGCGCGGGGCCAAAAGTACTCTGCCAACCAACGGTAACTCAGCAATTTGACTTATCTCTTCCAATGTTGGTGTGATTTCAAAATCTGTGAACTGGAAGGTCACCGTTGTTGGTTGCCATAATTCAATCATTAGAGTAATAAGTGACTTGTTTGCCTCCACATTCAGCAAATCAGTTAACGACCCTAAGTGTAGCATAATCTCATTTCCGTAGGCCACTCGAATGTTTCCCTACCATTCTTTCAAAGTTTGGGGGACCTCAGTCATCATCCTGATATCAGGAATGTTTTGGTTGATTTGCATCTGAAAGAAAACGTAAAGGGTACGATGAGTTTATTTGCTCCAAATCTGTTAAGTGTTTAAGTTAGGATGATTTATATCAATTTCACACAAACTTTATGTCGTTGAGTTTTAAAGAAGAAACTCATTGACATTTGGGTGGTTTCCTAAATGCAACGACAATACCGTATATTGTCTTGCCTAAGGCTATGCAACATGACCTATTTTAAAGAATAAGATTTTTTCCTAGATGATTGAGAGTGGGACTGAGTAAATTGCGAGAAGGTGCACTATCTTAATTGCACCAACTCTGAAACTAAGGAATCCAAAGAGAGTTTCAGAGAAGTGCAGGAACACCCCTCGCGTGTACAGTGTGTGCGTGTACGGCCAAGACTCGATAGAATGTGCAAATGACAATGTAGGGAAAGCAGTAACAAGTAGTGTGTTAAAACAAATAAGGAACACAAGCTTGGATTTCACTTGCGACCTTTCAGTCAAAGCAATATATCAATAGCAAGCTGAAAAATAAACACATAATCACAAATGTTGCTCCTAAATTGAGTTTTTCTAAGGATAAAACCTAAGTAAGTCCCCAGAAGAGTCGCCACGCTGTCGCACCCTATTTCGAGCCGGCCGAAACAGTTCACAACATAATGTGGTTGACACTCTGTTTTTTGGAAAAAATTGTTTTTTTGTTTTTGTTTTAGAGTCGCCACCTAAATTTTAAGGAAAATATTAGGAAAACCATTTTTTAAATATGTAAATGTAAACTCTGTTTTGATTTGCGAAACCAGTGAGATTCTGAGTAAGGGTTTTGGTTACTCGAGGGGAAGGTGTTAAGCATCCCTCAGAGCCTATCTGAAGATAGTCCTTAAACTCAATTTAGAAAAATATGATTAGGATAACTTGTTTATTTATTTTCTTTTAATGATTAAACGATAAGTTATTAGTTAGTTTAAGAAAAGGGTACAATACAAGGTACGACATATATATGTCTTATAAAATATATTTAATAATAGTATTGTGAAATAAATAAATAAATAAATGTACTTAAATATACGATATATTCATATGTAAAAATATATATAGATAGGTGTATCATAGTAAAATTATCCTAAAAATATATAAATGTTAAATTTGCGAAAATTTGTCGTCTTATTAAGACGTAAAAATAAGATAGTAGTTGACTGTAAATATGTAGTAATACCTGATGTGTAATTTGAATGAAAATATATAGAATGGAGTTTTCTAAAAAAAAAAATGATACTAGATGTTAAAATATTAAAATATTATATAAAAGTTTGTGATCTTAAGTATGGTATGTACACATAGGTTGTTTAAAACATATGAATATTCATTATTTATTTACATGTTGGAAAAATTGACAATAGATTATGTGTAGTAAAATAATATGTATGTGAAAGTGTAGGGATTTATAAATTATAATAAATAAATAAATTACTTCGTAAAAGAGATAGTAGATATGAGAAAAATAATATAAAGGGTAACAAAATACTAAGTCATGTATAGGGAAAACTAAATATAAAATATAGAATTTATACCTCTTATGTGCATGCATATATATGTATGTACCCTGTATTTGAACCTGTTAGCATATCTAAAATTTGAAATGGCATGTTAAAAGATAAATATGTTTTTAGCAATGTTTGATCCAAAAAAAAAGTAAGAATAGTCAATATACTTTATAAAGAGGTGATGTAAAGAGTGTAAAAATAAAATTTGAAATAGCGTGTTACAAGATTAAAGTATTTTTAGCAATGCTTGATTCAAAAATAAGAATAGTCAATATATATTTTATAAGGGGTGATGTAAAGAGTATAAAATAGGCCTAACTATTAGGATTCATTCTATAGTCACATTTGTTTTGTTATATATATATATATATAAGCCTACTTTCCTACTTGTTTTTTTTTTATATAAAAAAAAATAATTCCACAAGTTAATTAGTTTAAAGTTAATTATTTTTTAGCCTTTATGTATCTCTAAATTCATTTGGAAGTCCCAATTCATGAGTTTTATCTTTTTTCTACTTAAACACCTAAATGAATATTATTTCACCCTTTTGAACTTTATTTGGACATCTTTAAAACTACAAGCCCTTCCTTTCAACTTAAGAAGCCTAAAAGATCTTTCAACTTAAGAACCCTAAAGAATGTTATAAGTAAAAATGTTAACCCATTTTTTAAGAAAATATCCTTTGTATCTTTTATTCTAAAAGTATTTCCACAAAATTCACAAACAAATAATATTAGCTCACATAAATAATCTTCAAATAAAAAGACAAGCAATGTATCGAAAACTTAAGAGTTATGTAGGCATAAGTAAAGGTTAGTCAACATATCAAAATAATATAATTAAACTCGAAAAAGGAAAGGCTAGGAAATGTTGGACTCCTATTTATGAGACTCCAAGTATTGCGATGATCCTAATTTGCTGTTGGCCTAATATTTTAGGCCAATAACGAGTTCCAAAGTAGAAACTCCAGCCCTCCGATTGTACATGAAAATATAAGAAGAGGAAACAAAGATTAGAAACTTCAAATCACTAGAATATAACCAATTGGAATTCAAGCAAATTCTAACTACTACCCAAAAAGAGACGAGAATAATATTATTTAGCAAAAATAATTATGATACAGCTCAAAACAAGGGCTAATATGATCGCATTTTTTGCATATTTAAAACCTAAAAGACTATACTGAAAATGCACATTAAAAAAAAAAAAAAAAACTCAACTGAGCATGTAAATAGAATATATTTCATAATGAACATAAAACCCATTAATAACCCTTTGTAGTGGCATCTCCCAAACACCATGAAGCATAAGAAGAGGAAAATATTTTTATAGTGAAAAAGATGAACCCGCAACAAGTGAAAACTAAAAAAAATGGTCTGTTCACACTAAAAATGATTATTTAAACAAAACTTGGCTACCTTGGAAGGCATAAACAAAGTATAGAATGGAGACTCCTCAAACTTTAAGTGCAATCTGACTTTCGGACAATAAGATTACTTATGAGATTTCAACAATGCGAAACATCGGCCTAAACGTGAATGCCATTTAAAAAGCAGAAATATAAACACGTCTTGCACTTTTTGAGCCAATTCTAACTCGAGTTTGCATTATCAATATAGGCAGTCGGGGTTTCCATAATTTACAGACAACAAACTTGTAACTTTCTAAACATAACTCTAGAGAGGAATCAAACAACCAGCCCCAAATTAGTTAAAAATTCCAGCATATTCAACCCAAACAATAGATAGATACGAATCTGCAAAACTCACTTCTGAGCTTGAAAAGGTCATAAAACCATCTGCCAGGAACTTTGGTTTGAAACTTAGGTTAACACAAACTTTAAATTTTAAATAATGAAAATATAGGATTAGAGCAACATGTCAAGAAGTCTAGGTTATGCTAGAAATCAGGGGCTCATATTATTCTAAAACACTAGTCAAAATAAGATTGTATTATGTCAGAGGAAGAAAACCATCAAATCTAGATTTTTACAAGTAATAATGTGCAACTATGTGAAGTCGTGGCTAAGCCCGGCTGAAGTAAGATTTTAAAATTCAAAAATCGCAATTCTTAACAAAAAGTCAGCAACATCCTTACTACATAATCACAGACATCTTAACAGGATATTGCAGGAAGTTAACTTATGATGGAGGATAGGAACATCAAAGCAAAACTAATAAGAATGTTAAACAAAGTGACGATGCATTTGGAACAACTAAAAGGTTAAGATCTTAGAGTTAAAACAACAAACAACGATCTTTAAACCAACAACAACTACAAAGAGAGGGAGAAACGTTCATAATCAAAACAGTAAACTATGACTTTTTAGAACTAGATTAGGCTATACTGTAATAGAGAAAACTTAGACGAGATTAACATTCTCAATCGTTCATACACACATCTAAATATATTCAAGTCCAAAAGTAAAAAAATAAGGGATATGTATATCATTGCTAAGCAGAAAAAGAAAAGAAAAGAAACTCAATTGTACTTAACATAAAGACAAAATCTGAATAAGCAGATTAAGAACCTCAAATTGAAATTGTCAAAATCAACAAAACGACTAACTGGAGTTTTTTTTTTTTAAAAATAATAATAAAGGCGAGGCAGTGTACCTTTTCGAGAGCAGCAAACAAGGGATTCTACGTCAAGAGATTCCAACCTCGAACTTACTCTCGAAACTCGAATTCAAAATCGAAAACAGAAAGTTTGAAAGAAGATTGAAATTTTTCGAAAACAAAAAAAAAACCCTAATGCTTGAAGTGTGCTTTTTATCCCTCTTTTTGTCGTTCTCCGATGATTGTCTCGGATTTTCTCGATGTCGTTAGGTCCTTCCTCCCGTGATCCGAATGAGGACCAAAGTTTTCTTCTTTATAGACGATTTGGGGCCTCTACTACGTTCAAAAAATAAGTGATGGAACCTTACACCCATCAGATTAAAGGGACGATTAACCCCAAATCCGATGGTTCTTCATGCCTTTCGCCTTTCCAGGCGTAGCAGTGCCGGTGGTCAGGCTTTTGAGGTCTGTTTGGTTCATAAAAAATGATGGAAGGGATGTAAAGTTGATGGGAAGAGGCTACGATTGATGGACGGCGTGGGAAGATATATTGATGACCACCGGAAATTGCCATTTTCCGGTGGTCTGTAGGCGGAAACGATGGCAGAGGAGAGAGAGATCGATGGGAGATGAGAGGAGAGGAGAGGAGAGGAGTTTGATGGGAAAGGGGCGATTTTTGGGAAGAGAAAACGTATGGGGAAGGAGAAAGTTCTGGGAAAAAGAAAAGTGTGGCTGATGGGTTGTACTTATTTTGGGAAAAGATGAAAACAATTTGGGATTTAATTTGGGCCGTCCGATCATTTGATCGGACGGTTGGTAAAATTAAAGAGTTTAAAAATAAATAATAAATATATATATATATATAAAATAATAATAATAATAATAATAAAAGGATGAATTAATTAAGGCCGTTAGATTAGATTGTGAGGCTGAGATCGAATCTAAAGAAGCACAATCCATGTGCTCGCCTACATGGCATACATGGATTGGCCGGTTTAATAAGACTTGGATTGCCAAATTTGCTCAAATTGAATTCGTTTAAATTATAACTACTTTTTTTATTAAATAGCCATAAGTGATAATTATTTTGCAAGATTAGCTCATTTGATAAAATTAATCACTCTTAAAATTAAATTAATACAAATTAGTAAATCATCAATTAACTAAGCTTTCAAATTTTAATAAATATACGAAAAATATCTATTGCGACAAAAGGAATTATATTTGAACCAAAATAGATTCAATTCTTAAGAAGAACAACATTTATTTAAAAATTGAGAAAGTAAGTAGTAATATAATATATTTAATTTTTATAAG
>JAJOOH010002803.1:0-28755 GCA_029582605.1 Solanum gracilifrons
TCTGTGGTTCTAACTCTTATTTTTATTTAATATTTGTCAACTTATTACTTATAAAATTATGTTAACAATTCATATAATAATTGTCTCTCTGAAAGGATGTTTTCAATGTTGAGTTGATAAAATCTTACCTAAAATCAATAACTGAAAAACAATATTAAATACTAATAATTTTCATCTAAATAGTGTAAGAAAAATAAATTTTGAATAAATATGTATACAAAGTTTATTTATATTTTAGGCCTCAAATTGAAATTTCGCTTTAGGCCCCCAATTACGTTGAGCCACCCCTATTTGGTACAATATGTAATTGTCGTGTTCGTACCCTCAAGTCCCACTTCTTATAAGGAATAAAGTAATATATATATTTTTTCTTCTAGCCACGACCATTTTATAAGTAGGACTCCTTTTCCATGTCAAAATAAATAAAAGAAATTTTCTATGTCAAAATTAATTTTTTTGGGGGAAAGATATACTTTTTAGAAAAGTTGATTAAAATTAATTGATAAAAAATAATATGTTAATATTACGTTTTTGTAATGACCCGGAAAGTTATTTTTGGAAATTTTGAATATCCATTTAACTATAGTGAACTAATTGATGGTTAATTATTAAATAACTAATTTTAGTTAATGCTTAATGGGTTAAGTTTATAATTAGTTTAATACAACTTAAACCATATAGGAAAATAATTTTTAGGATTGAGAATTATTGGGTCATAATTTAGAAAAGAAAAGAAAGAGAAGACAGAACTCACCTGTGCGGACGCGGCGTGAATACGAAAAGGGCGAATTGTTCCTCTCCTCTCCTGTAAGTCAATTTCAAGTTATACTTGCAAATTTGCATATAGCTGCATTAAATGCTCTTTCATATGCCAACATTAATTGCACCTATATATAGTTGACCGAATTGTTGTTAATTGGTTTTGGAGTTTAGTGAAGGCAATCAACATTTATTATTATTATATTAGTATAATAGTAAGGAATTGAAGGTTGTGAAGTCATATTACTGCTGCATAGTTCTTGGTGACTTTGAAAATTTAGGGGACAAGAAACAGTGGAGCATTACAACGTAGCGATGACATTAAGCGAAATTCATTTAAGGGTATTAAATTATTGATATGCCGTCAATTGCCATTTTGGGATGATTATTGGACAATTAATCATTGGGAAAACTAAAGTGATAAAAAGGAGGCGTGTGTGTAATTTTTGCATAATTGTTACTATTTTGGTGGGTTGTATACATGTTGGTAATATTTTTATATGATGATCTAGTTCTCGATTTATGATATAGGAGAAGTTGGAACTTAATTCTAAGCTTGAAACTTGGAAAAATATGAGAGTTGACATGTTAATTGGCATCGAACTTAGGAATTTGATTATAAATTTGAGTGAGTTCTGTGTCTAGACTAGACACATAGTAATATGAGTGTTGTTAGTTTTGAAATCTTATTTTGATTATTTATTTGAATAGATTTTATGAATTTGAAAGCTCAACGAAAGGGGAAGACTCAAGTCCCGAAGTGATTGTTGATTAATTGAGGCTAAACAGTGGTTTGAGGGATTTCATGAATTTGTTATCGTTTTAGGCTAGTTACCCTATTAAGGTGAATAGAACTTGTGTGGTATATATGATATTTAGAGTAGTTTAACAATTGGAAGTGGAATGATTGAAGGGATGGCTAGATAATGGACATGTAACTTTGGAAAATACAGGTAGTAAAGTTGTCATAAAATGAATGGGTTGCTTAGTGAAGGATGAGAATAATGTTACACCAATTAAGTTTAGAATTTTTACTGCGATTTTATATAATAAGTGTATATCAAAGAGGGTCATAATATGACTACTATATGATACTGATACTTACTTGGTTAGATTTATAAAGTGTGTTACTTCTGCTATTGACTTGACCTACGGAAGAATACATATAGCTGGGACTAGATTCAAAAAGGAGTCGGTAATATTTTACAGCTATTCAACGGACAGAAATGTGTGGGCTATTTGGGTTCGATTTTCTTGGTAGGTATGATGTGTTCTAGTAGTGGATCCAACAAACTTTCATGAGGTGGTACTAGTGGTTTATGTAAGCGGATACGTTGATTATTAAGCGTGAATACTAACTACTTAAAGAGTTATCAGTTGTATCACATACTCGTATAATGAGATTTGATGTTGCATGCACATTTGAGAAACCAACTAGGTTGTTACTACATATATTTGGGGTTACGATATGTGTAAAAGGAAGATTTTAGTGGTGGATCATTGATACGGTATTAATGCGTTAGGTTGGTAAGGGTATCCCGATTATTCTAAATAAGGACCGGTGATTTCATCTGAAGGTCCAAGGGAATGGATAGATACCAGAATGACAAAATGGTATCAGAGCCCCAGGTTTATAGGTCTCACGAATGTGCAAGCCGAGTCTAAGTAGAGTCTCGAGGATCGGTACGGAGACGTCTGTACTTATCTTTGAGAGGCTATAGTGACTTTTAGAAAAAAATTCACTTCTTGAATCTTTATCGTGCATCCTTTGTCGTTCTGGTTCTTGTCGCTTTATTCCATTCACTCTTATTTATGTGATGACTCGTGCGTAGTTCCTCATATGAGTAGTTGGTGTGTCGTGTATTGGTTAGATGTTAGATATGGTATTAAGGTGGAAGTTATATACTTATGAAAATAATGTGTGATCATATTCGAAAGGGTTGAGTGAGGTGATGACTTGACGAAATATTTTGAGAATATCTGAATGATGAGGTTTTAAGCAGGTTGTAGTCGTGGATATTGTAATTGATGAATATTGAGCTTGTTGTTGAGAATATGTGATTGTTAGAATGTTGTTGTTGAGGTATGTGCTATGTGAATTGTGAACTGTTAGGTTAGGCTGATTTTATGCATGTTGTAGTTGTGGAGGTTCGGTTGGGGTATAAGGAGTACCCATATTCTATCCCCTTAGCTTGTGTTTAGAGGTTTACTTGCTGAGTACCGCGTGGTTTGGTACTCACCCGTTGCTACTACATTTTTTTTGTAGGTTACTAGCCCGGACCTTTGTGATATATTCTCTTCTTTTCTGAGGCTTCTTGGAGATTTGTGAGATAGCTGTTTGTCAACTCAGCAGACCTTCTTACTCTTGTTTATGATCTTGTTCTACTCTAAAAACAATGTCATATAAGACTTGTATTTTCTTTTGATTCAATTGTAATATTTTAGAGGCTTGTACACGTGACAACCGGATTTTGGGGTATTTTTGAGTTTATTATAAAAATTTCTGCATTTTATTGTAATGGTTGAGTTTTAGGCTGACTTGTCTTGGTGGGTTAAGACGAGTGTCATCACGTCCATTTTTGGGTCGTGACAGTTTTTTTATTTTTTTCCCAAAATTTTCTTTAATACTCCTAGAAATGTATAATAATTTTTTCTTTAAAAAAACACAATATAAAAAGAGTAATTTTAGAAAATAATGATTGATATATATATATATATATATATATATATATATATATATTTGGACATTAAAATTATTTATTTATTTTAAATCATTAAACGTGTGCTAGAAATTCATTTATATTGGAATGAAGGGACTAATCAATAGGGCAATTTTATTTTGAGATACTACATAATTCCAACATTTTTATGTAGGGAAAACTATATAAAATAACAAATTATTAATTTAAATTAAATGTTATAACCACAGTTTTATTTAATTGTAATCCGTAGTAAACAATTGTTATTCGCTTCTCTCCCCAGATATCTCGCTCGCCACTCTCCTGATCTCGCTTGCCTCTCTATCGCCTCTCTCACTTTATACAAATACAAATGTACAAACTATGTTTGTGTTTGTATAAAGCGAGAAAAAACTGTATATACAAATTCAAATTTACATATCTTTTCGTTCGGCTCTCTTCCCAGATATCTCGCTCGCCACTCTCCTGATCTCGCTTGCTATCTCTCTCTCTTTAGCCTCTCTCACTTTATACAAACACAAATGTATAAATTGTGTTTGTGTTTGTATAAAGCGAGAGAAATATGTATATACAAATACAAATATATATATTTTCGTCCTATACACTTATAATTATACAATACAAATTATCCCCTGTCCAGTTCTCTTTTGTCTTTCTCTCTTTCTCGCTTTATACAAACACAGACTATACAAACAAATATTTTCTTATTTGTATACAGATTCCAAATATGTACTTATATAATTGATTCTTCTGTATAAGTATACCGAAATATACATATTAATAGCCATAACAAACTTTAACAATTATGCAAACTATAACTATAGCATACAAATATGTATTAATGGAGAAACTCCACGAGGTTTCCTTTGCGGGATAGTTTATCTCATCTTTGCATTGTTGTTTGGGCTTGGGCCTTTAGCTAGAACACATGTGAGGGCTCATGCCTTCACACCACGCTCTATTGGAAAATGAGTTTTTTGAGATTGAATACATTACATTATTTTAATATGTTTTCATTTAATATTATCGTGTCGAAACTTGACACCCGATCCAATAACATTGTGCCGGCTTGTGGCACCTGATCCAAATATATTGTGCCGGCTCGTGGCATTCGATTCAACAGTATAATTAATTCATCATTCTTTATCATCACTTTCCACTTCATTAATAATATTTCATCAGGCCTTCTTTATTCAAAATATCACTTTAATAGACAAGTTCAAGATCCCAATGTTTTTCTTTCCTCAATGCCTAAGAACATTCCCAATCTATCAAGTATACATAATTTGTAAGTAACGCGTTCAATTCTATAATCAAGTTTCTACTGTGATTTCAATTAATAGGTCAAATCTTATATTGTTTTTAAATGCAAGCCTAGGGGTAAGTTTCGATTCCCCTAATTATCATAATTTTAGTGGTATTCATATGAGGAAATGACATATTAGAAACATATAACCCAACATTAATAAGCATTAAATAGACAAATAAAATATTAGCACAAATTGTCCCAAAATTAATAGCACAAATGAAACCAACAATTAATGAATAGCATAAACTAAGGAGACATGAGTTTTATTTTTTTTCATGGGTATATTTAACTCTTGTATTGATAAAGATGGTCATTCAGTTTCCATGAAATTTATTAACTCAAAATCAATTAGTGTATCCAAAAAAATCAATGCAGTTCAACAACAAACAAAGAAAAATAGATGACATCTTTGATAGTTTTAATTTATCATAATAAAGAATGCGATAGTAAAAGATATTTTGTGAATTATTCAACGGAATGGGTGGTTACTACAACAACTATTGATTTCGATTGATTCAATTTTTTTTGTGTAACCAATTGTCCAGCATAAGCTTTGCTTCTCCTAGGAAACCTCTAGGAATTAAAGTCATGTGGACCCTAATTTATCACTAATTACTAGTCTAATGCTACTTAGCATAATTATCATCTACCCTAAAAAGCAAATTTAGTTTCATAATTACACATGCCATAATTGATGCAAATTTCTTATTTTATGATTTGCATTAAATAAACGTGCTAATTTTTTTTAATCTTGCCATCCTTAATTAAGCGCTCACACTACATGTTGGTGTAAATCTTATGACTTTTCAAGTCCTAGATAGACCCTAATGTAATGTGCAGGAATATTGCTCGTCTTTGTTGTATAGCACTATCTTTATTCCAACTTGTACATTTTTATTTTTATTTTCATTTTAGGTTATTATTCCAAATATGTGACATCATTTATATATCACTATTGTAACAACTTTCCTTATTTTCAATAATTATAATTTCATTATGCTATTCAAATGTTAATACTTTGATGTGATGTTTTCTTTCGTTTCATATCGAATTGACTTTCAATTATATATATGTTTTAATTAAAATTGAATACATCGATATCCTCTTAATAAATTTTATTTAGATACTCAAATTTCGATTGGGCACATGAACACTGTAGGATAAAATATTTCTATTAGACACTTCCGATTTATAGTTTTGGGAAAAAATCTAGGCATTTTCTCAAGAAAAGTTAACTACTTAACGTACGTCATTTCCTTTAATTATACGTATATTTTCATTGAGTTGTTAAATCTCAGACATCTTTAATTTCAATTGATGTTGTCGTGTATAATTAAAAGAGAATACATATTTTTTGTGATTAACTTAAATATGTGATGACATTTGAGAACACACGCAAAACCATTTCTAAAATATGAGCCAAAATTATTTAATAAAAATATTTTATTATGTGTCTCAGATACTCAATTAGAACACATCCTAATTCAAATATCTTAATAAAATTTACTAACGTGATTTAAAGGGTGTTCAACCTATGTATAAGTAACCCTAAGCATGGATATGATGACGGCTAATTTAATAAAATATAACATTTGATTCCACTTGTACTTTTAATATTAGAAAATAAAATTTTGTAATTGATTATGATGTTAGTGCTGCAGTCAATTCTTATATACAAATTGAAGAATAATAATGCTAGGACTTCCAACAAGTTGCTTCCTTGCCACATTCAATCTTTTTTAATCTTGACCTTGGAAAATATTAATATTAAAGGATAAGAAACAAAAGGAAAGAATTGTCTTTTTTTCTCTTTTTCAAGTTGAAAATATTTTACAATTTAACCATTTTGAAGATTTTATTTATTTTTGTGTGTGTGAAGATTGTTTTCAAAAAGTGCGATGGAAAATCTAACTAAAATGTATTCAAATTTCTTGAATAAAAATTAAGAAACAAACAAATACATCAAAACATACACACCATTAACAATACATTGTGATTTGCTTTAAATATCTGATGTTCAGAATTAGCTAGCTCAACTAATTCGAGTTATTGCCGTAATAAAAAGCTCACTAGTGGGGGTTCTAACGCTCCTTACCATACAAAATTTTGTTTTCGGGATTAAGCCCGAGATCTCTGCTTAAAAATAAAATAATCGTTATCATTTGGTATGTGGTCTCTCTAGATTTTCTTCTTCTTCTTATCTCAAATTTCTACTTGGATTATCTAAATTCTTGCCTCAAAAGTCCTATACAAATGAGTATCTAAGTATATTAAATATGAGTAGCAGACTTTTATTGATTCTTTTCCCTTGCACTTTCTTTGTCATGATCTTTATCACTTATTATATGCATCTTATTTTCTTTATTCTCTTTTTCTTCATTTCCTTTTGTCTTCAAACCACTTTTAGAGTCAAATGAGGGAACCACATAAACAAATGAGCCAATTGGTATATCTTTCAAGTCCAAAATAGGTTCTAATATCTTGACCACATTGCTCATGGTAGGTCTAGACTTGGGTTGATGGCTCAAGCATTGATAAGCCAATGTAGCCACCTTTTTGGCTCCTTGAGTCGAGTACTCGCCTTCAAGTCGCGGGTCCATTATTCTTTCGAGCTTGTGTGAATCTCGGAGGAAGGGCTTAGCCCATTCCACCAAGTTTTGCTCCCTACTAGCACGTTTCTTGTCAATCACTTGTCGTCCTGTTAGTAATTCTAACAAGACGACTCCATAACTATATACGTCACTCCTAGTTGTCAAATAACCTGTTAAGATAAAAGGTCATATACTTTTAGTCCCATATATTTATCGTTTTGACAAATACAATGTTAATCAATAGATACATTTAAAAGAGAGATAAAGTATACTTTGTAGAAAATATTCTTAAGATTAATGGGGTCATGCTACTAAAACTTTAAAAATAATGGTGGACCTATATAAACACTATTGGGTGCTCAAGCAACTATTGTTTTTTTTCATCCAAGCACTACATGTAGAAGACAAATTTTAAAAATCCAAGGTCCGTCGCTATCTTTAAAAACAATTTTTCTATTTAAATCGGAGTATGAATACAAAATATATTTACCGGTCATCATGTACTCAGGTGCAGCGTAACCATAAGTTCCCATAACACGAGTCGTGACATGCGTGTCACTACCCTCCGGACCATCCTTAGCTAGTCCAAAGTCGGAAAGCTTAGCCGTATAATCCTGAAATTTCGAATTTAATTTTTCATATAAGCTATAGTATGGTCTAAATTAATTAAAAAGGATGTTAAGATTTTAAAGAGTACTAAATTTTCAAGGTAGAAAATTAAATTAATTATAGATTATTACCGAGTCTAAGAGGATATTCGAAGCCTTAAAATCTCTATATATTACTGGTTTTTTTTCTCCATGAAGAAATGCTAACCCCTTTGCAGCATCAAGTGCAATCTTCATTCTAGTTAGCCATGGTAAGCTACTTGAACATCCTGTTTTAATCGCAAAGATAAAAAATAAAAACATGTTTAGCTTAAAAGCGGCCAACGTCATGAAGTATGTCGATATCAAATATTAGCGGTAGCAAATAGACGGATTGGATCAAATTTGAGTGAGTCAGAATGAAACATGATCACACTCTTTGAGTTAAATGAAATAGGCCAAATAATAGGTCATTATTCAACCTTTTTTAAAATTGAACAATTTACTAATAATAGGTCTATTTTGCCACATCTAAATTATTATAAACATTAAAGTAAGGTTTTAATGGAAAAATAATAATAATTCACAAGAATGTTAATTATGAGAAACATACTTCTAAATAATTGGTTCTCTGGATTGCCTCTTGCCATGTACTCATAAACAAGAAGCCTTTGCTTATCCTCCCAGCAATATCCAATCAACTTTACTAGATTTGGATGTCTCAATTGGCCAAGTAACACTACTTCTGTCTGAAAAAAACAATAAATATTAAACAATTAGTAATAATTGGAATTAAAAAGAAAATATAATAGTTCTTGTATTTCATTTTATGTGTCTATTTTTTAAGTTTGTTTGAAAAAGAATGTCATTTTTACATGTTGCATATTTAATACCATAAGATTCAAACACATTCTGATACCTTACACACATTTTTAGTTTAAAACACCGAGTTCTAGGAAATCAAAAAATGGATTCATATTCAAGATCAATTGAATTTTATTGGAACCGCTCATATTCGGTTCATCTTTCAGAGCCATATACATATATCTTAGATCTGATGAAATAAGATGAATTAATTCAGACAATATTTTATAAATATGTAATTATCTTGAATATATTGAACATTTATTTATTTTACGATAGCACAGAAGGAAAACCAATTATAAGATTCAGAGAAGTCTTTTTGTATTTTTCTTAAACTACGTGTCCAGACAAACTAAGACAGATAAAATACTATTACTTACCAGCCATTCAATATGTCCTTGATCACCTTCCAAATCCAACAACTTAACAGCAACAGGTTGAGCATCTAAACCATACTTAATTTTATCATCAATAAACCCCTTATGGACAGGTCCAAATCCACCTTCTCCAAGAAAATTATAAGATGAAAAGTTACTTGTAATAACTTTGAGTTGAGTATATGTAAAAACATGAAGATTTGATCCAATTATAGCATTTGATGAAAGATCACTCATACAATTTGATGGTGATTCTGGATCACTAATATCACCAACACCTAGCCTTGAATTTCCATTAATCTTGTCATGATGTGGATGAATAATTGCATCATTTATCTTAACATTGAAGCAATTAGGTAGTAAACCTTTCAACAAAATTTTGATAGCCATAATATAAGATGTAACACTAGAGCTAATTATTATTATTATTATTTTGTATATACTTTGGGATATATGAAATAAATAAGAATGATAATAAGAAGGGGTATGGGAGACTATATATATAAACATATGAAGATATTAAATTGAAGTGTGAAGAAAATTAAAAGTCTTTAAGGTCAAATGATAAATTAATAAAAATAATAATAGTAAAAGTATAGTTGTTAGTTAATTACTATTATTTCATTGTTTGCCGCGTATACAAGCAAGGGAGGAGTTTCCTCATATTAGGTGTAAAAACATGACGGCACTAAGTTTCTTTTGTTTTTCCACTCCTATTTTGTTTGCTTGGTCGGAACTATGGCTTGTTTCAGTATCGAAAACACACCTAAATTTAACTTAAAATTTTAAATTATTGATAATTAAAAATATTTTTTTACTTGATTAACTGAACTTAAATACATCTCTGATCTTGTAATATGAGTAAAATACATCTTTAAATTTTTATCGAGTTTAAGGGTGTTTTTCAATACTTCTCTGAACTTTTTATTAAGTTACTATGCTTCTACAAGAGTTTGAGACTACTTGTTATGTCATGTGGCAGATTGAAAGTGTATATATCTAAGTTTAGTTAATCAAGTAAAGGGGTGTTTTTAAGGCTGTCAATAGTTTGAGACAAATTTAATAATTTGCGCCAAGTTCAGAGGTATTTTTAATACTTCTCTCTTAATAAATAAGGTATCAAAATATTCTATGACGTCATCTTTATAAACCACGTGTCTCCATGGATCGTATATTATTACAAATTTTCAAGTGCATATATTTTTGGCCAAACACATATGCAGACCCTTAAACTTGTCCCTAAATTTCATTTTAGCACTCCAACTCAACCTTGTTCCATTTTAACCCTTCAACTCCAATTTTTATGTTCCATTTTGGCACTTCTTTCCAAAGAATCAACAAAGTGGGATGTGTGTACTTCACATGCCATTATTGTGTTAAAAAATAATGGATGAACATCATTTTTTTTATATAAAAAAAAATATTTAGAGTTTCTGTACATTATTGTGTGAAAAAACAATCGGCGAAAGTGTGTTGGGTTTTTTTAAAAAAAAGCAATTAATTAATTTAAATAACATCACATATTTTTTTTTTCCATATCTAGTCTACTTGGACTAACTCAAATATCATCTTTCTAATTTTTCATTCAACTAAATACGAGTAAAAAAAAACTCATGTTCATTGCTAATAAATAACACTACAAAAAAATGTTGAAACTCGATAGACTTCGTTAGGTTGTCATTGATTTTTTTAAGAAAGAAAATCGACGCACTTTCATATGTTATTTTTCACGCAAAAATATAGAAAAAATCTTAAAAAGAAATTGTTACTTTTTTTATAAAAAAACAATGATAATCCGTCAGATTTAATTTTTTACAATAATTAACGGATGATCGTCGATTTTTAAAATGCAAAATTGCAGTTCAATAACATAAATAGAAATAAAGAAATCAGAAAATTAATATTTTGTGTTAAATGGTACATAAAAGAAATAAAGTTGAAGGATAGTCTTTTATTACTTTTTGAAAAAATACTTTGTTTTTGTCTTTCACTCTCTTAGAGAATGTGTGATGCACACTTTCCGCCACATCACTTGGAAGTGTCTAAATGGAACATAAAAATTGGAGTTGAAGGGTTAAAATGGAACAAGGTTGAGTTGGAGTGTCAAAATGAAATTTAGTGATTAATTATTTTTTGATGTAATCCTTTCACATAATTTGAGTTACTACTCATGTCGAGCATGTGTCTTTTTTTGGTAAAGTTTAAAATGATGAGTATTTTTTGTAAAATTTAAACTTACAGTTCAAGTTCTATATTTTTTTTAAAAATAAATTCAAAATTCTGTCATTTAAAGAATTTGAGCTTTCAATTATGATGTGAAATTTAAGTTGAAATTTTGTTCACGTTGTATAAACAAATGTTTATTTCAAATCAAAATTTTAAATCAAACCCCAAATCATATGGCCAAACACTTACTAAATATTATTTATTATGATATATGCACTAACACTAAGAAGAAGTGTCCTAGTATTGGCTTATTGCTAGTTATAACATGTCTGATCAAGTTTAAAAATAAAATAAAATAATATATATATATATATATATAGTGTTTTCTGAAAAGTATTATTGAAGAGTAACCTGTTATGTTTGACAAAACAAATCATTATTAAAAGTATATCTACCAATTTTAAAATATCAATATGTATTTGGGCCAAGATTATAAAAATACTAATTACATGGAAAATGATTTTTTATCATAAAAATAATTTATGATTTTTCTCAAAATTAAACACTTACTTTTCATATAAAAAATGATCAAATATCTTAACTCTCTAAAATAAGTAAAAAAAATGTTTGTTTTTTTTATAAAAAAAAGCAATTTTAATTTTCCAAACTAGATCGAATAGGTTATAACCAAACTATCGTGTGTGTGTATATATATATATAAATTAATTGTAGTAAATAAAACTTTTTCCTCAATTTATGTGGCACAATTGAAATTTTGAGATTTAAATTTTTAAGTTTTTGACCATAAATTCATACATAAAAGCAGGTTTTCTGAAATAAAATTTATATACTTGAAAAGTAGGTGAAGTATACCATAAATCATCATAATTAACAATTTAAAAGGTATATAAATAAATTTCAATTATAAAAAAAAACTTGATGGACTCTCAAACTTTCAATTATACTACATAAATTGAAATAAAAAAATTACTTTATTAGCTCTTTTTTTATAAATAAACGCGAGTTAATAATAATTTAAAAAACAAAGATAAATAATCTTTTATAATCAATTAAATTTGCACTCATAAAATAAAAATTCGTATCTCTATACATAATAATATGAATCCAACACGCTCACAAACTAATTAATCTTCTCTATAATTTAATTAATATATTTTCTATAGAAAGATGTGTGGTAAACATGAGAAAAGTTATCTCTTTAAAAATGAAAAGGAAAGAAAAGGGAAAAAGGGTCGATGTTGATAGAAGAAAAAAAGAAGAGGTAGTGGGAATAGTGGTGTTGATGTTGATTGAGTCCTTATCATTTTACTAATGAGTACTCTGTCTGTTTTAATTTATTTGATCTATTTTGATTTGACAATAAATTTTAAAAAATAAAATAAAATTTAAAATTTTACAATCATAAAATAATGATATCTCAAAACTCAAATATATAAAAATATCTTTTAATTTTGTGATTTTAAACATGTTATGTGAGAAGATAATATTAAAAAGTTGTTAAAAAAGAAGAAGGAAAGCATCATTTTTTAAAAAGTGGAATAAAGAAAAAAATAGGTCAAACAAATTAAAATAAAAAATATATAATTTGGGGAATTTTCGCAAATAGCTATTAAAATAAATTTAATTATGCTTCATACCTATAGTTTGCATATTTACGAGTTGTAGCTACAGTTTAAGCTGTCTCGTTTGTATAATTCACGGGTGAGTTTGTATAGTTCCCGGATACGTTTGTATAATTGAGCTATTTTTGTATAATTCAAAATAACGAATTTATACAAACATAAACATCTGAACTTTAAACAATTGCACAAATTATATTATTGTAACACCCCGCTATTTGAAAGAGCTAGAATTAGGAAGAACCATTTTTGGAAATAATAAAAATCTGAAATTTGGCAAGTAGTATGAGTTTTGAGTCAACTTCAAACGACCATAACTCCCAGCATAGGATGAGTTAGGTGGGATACAAGATACCATATGAAAGGTCTTTGAATTATCTTTCCAACGCCACTGAGTTTGCTAATTTTTGAGTTCGTATGAGGGAGATATGCCCGTTTGAAGTCGGGTTGTTTGAATAAGAAAAATCAACCGGATTTTAGAGGGGTATTTTGGTCTTTTCATTACCCAATTAATTTATTCCATTTTCAGGAATTTATTTGGGGTCTAAACTGAGTTAGTTCAATTTACGCAATTTAGAATTACGCTAGGGCTTTGAGAGAAGAGAAAAGAAGAGAAAAGAGGAGAAAAGTCAAGGCGTTCTTGGAGATTTCTTGCGGAATCGAAGACGTTTCTCCAAGGGTTGATCCCTAAAGAGGGATGTGAGACTTTCAAAGCGTTGGGTTCGTTCACCCACGCACCAATCATGTTTATTTCAGCGAAATTCGTTCTAGATAGTAGAAAGTTGATGATTTTGAATTGTGTTCTTGAATGTTGGTTTTCGTTCTTGAGTTAAGTTGGGATTGTTGAGTTCTTGAGGAAATCAGATCGATTTTAGAGTCGTTTATGAATAGGTTCTTGTGTTCATGTATTGGGTATTTAAATCTAAAGAGGAATTGAGAAAAATAATTGAATTTAGGCAAATTGGGGTTAGAAAATGAAAAAGGAAAAAGTCGGGCAAATCTGGGTACCAGGTCTGCGACGCGGACTTGTTCCTCAGGATTGGAACTTTTCTCTCCGCGTCGCGAAAAGGTCGCAGATCCTTCTGCCTCAAAATTTATTTTGTGACCAAATATTAAAATGCATCTCCGCGTCGCGGACTTGCTTCCAGACAGTGATTTCTTGATCGTTTCTCATGTTTAACTATCTAAAAACACTTTTAAACATCACGAGATCTTTCCTATCACAAATCAAAACCTTGAATTCATAAATCAAATTCAAGGTAGAGTTGAGAGTCAAGTCTTGAGGGTTCTTCGAGTCATTTTAAGAAGTCTTTTACAAATATTTTAAACTTGTTTTAAGACTTAAGCATTGAGATTGAGAAAGAGTAGAGCCGAGTTCATTTTCTTTAAAATGTTATATGGGGACTATGTATTCCCAAAGAGTAAATGAGAGGAAACACCGATTTCTGTATGAGTTTTCATGAGTAGTTTTGAGTTCTATCTCTTTTAAGAGATAAGTTTGAGTAATAATCTCAAACCACAGAGAAAGAGTTATGTTTTTAAACATATGAGTTGAGTATTTTTAGAGTAGTATTGAGCACCGATATGGAGATAAGTTCATAATAACTCAAGTCTCCACAAACCATGTAGCCAACGTGGGTAGAAAGGGTCACACTTTTTTAGATGAATCATTAATGATTTTTAGCATAGATTAGTAGATTCACTTAGTTGAGGCGTTCTATATCCCGGCAAGTTATATGACAGTTCTGGCGGTATATGTGATACATTGTATCATCACATAACTCATAGTGATGGTTGTCGCGGTTAGAGAAACTCTCACAGAACTATATTACTTTATTATATATATAAATTTAGTTGTTATTGTATTTCTCCAATGCATTGAGTTGCTTCTTACTGTTTAAATGCTTTATATAAACTGCATCTTTATTGGTGTTTATTTCTGCATTGAGTTGAGTATCCATGAGTTGAGTAAAGTTGAGGTAAGTGTTTCTTTCAGAATTTAGTTCAAGCTTATGTCATGTTTAGTTTTCCCCTCGAATGCTCATACATTCAATGTACTGATGTCATTTGGCCTGCATCGTTTTATGATGCATATACAGGTAACCAAGATCAACATCCAGCGTCTCGTTGATCCAATCGTTTGGTGAGCCTCTTTGCTTTCCGGAGGATCCCTTTTGTTATTGCTTTATCATTTCAACTTTGTTATTAGGATGATCGGGGGTCTTGTCCCGACGTCCATCTCAATTGTTAGAGGCTTTATAGACAGTTAGACGTTATTAGTTCATTAGCCTTATTCATTTTAGTTGTTTTGATTATAAGACGTGAGTTGCCTTTATGGCCAGTCGAATGTTTTCCTTTATGCATTCTAAGTTTGAGTTATGAATCTATCTCTTGAGTTGTTTTAAAAGTTGAGCAAAATCTTCCGCTGAGTAGTAAGTCAGGCCAATGGTTTGCTTGGGGCCAGCAATGGTTCTCGAGTGCTAGTCCCGCCCAGAGTATAGGCTTGGAGCGTGACAATTATACAAAATTACATCATACAAAATTTCTATAAATTATATTATACAAATTTTGAATTATATAAACTCAAAACCCCAACCGACGTAATTATCACTGAATGTTGGTCGCAAGTGGTAACTAACTCAAACCATAGCTATGATGATTAATTAACTAGTATATGTTTGCTTAACCATGTAATTTTCCCTAATTCATATGCCTAATTTACACAATCATATCACTTAAAAAATAACTATAAATAATTTAATTAATAAAATAGTATTTAGTGACAACTTATAGTGTTTAAAGTTATAAATATTTTAGTAAAAAAATTAAATTACATTGACAAAGATTTATTAGTATTCCACTTAATTAAAATATAATTTTCTTTTGGAACTAAACATTCCACGAGGCAAAATTATGTTAATTTCCAAGAAAGTAGTATTTGCAATCATTCTCAGTGTAGCCATGTCTCACTTTGTGGGACGACTTCCGCACATCTATTGTCAATACTATATTTGTTCGGTTCATTTTAATTATCGTGCTAATAAAATTATTAATTTAAAATAATTATTATTATAAAAAATAAAAGATAATTAAGTATTTATTTTCGTATTAATCTTTTACCCAATAAATGAAATGAAAGGAAAAAACTACTACGGTGTAAAAGAGAGTAGTACTAAATTAAAATAAAAAATTAATTAGCCAAATTATGTTTTAAGTTTTTCTTAAGAAGCGTGCGAAGAACAACACGATAAGAAAAATGTATGGAAGAAAGGAAAAAATTTATTCTAGGCGAGGCACACATACTGTCAGTTGTGTGAGGCCTCATTTGGCTGCCACATGTATACTGTGAGACCCATATGTACTTATTTCCCTATTTTTTCTTTTCTAGTTTTAATCTTTTATTTTACTTTTTCTTTCTTACTTGCATTTTCCTTTTTGCTTGTTAATTCTTAGAGTAAATTTTATTTTTTTATTTTTTGTTTTAATAAAGAAACTTTGAAACTCACACACGGTATCTATTATATATTTTATATCTCTATTACTATTTATTTGAGGGAAAATTAAAGTAATATGTCGAAAAAATTAAATTTACTTATTTTTTGATGAATTCAAGAAAATTGAGGATAGTGAAATTTTAAAAAAAATTTAGTGAAAATTCATGTAATCAACCCACTAAACTAATTAGTTTATGCTTTTCTTTTTTTACGTACTGAATTTTGATTTAAATTTACGATAATTATATAAGTTTTTAGTTTATTATTTTAATATTATTTTTTCTATTCTATATTATTTATTTTATTATAATAAATAGTTGTTTGAAATTTATTTTTTAGTTTATAAAATTAAGATATAAGTAGTTTCTTTAATCCTAACAATTAATTTTTTTATAATTATAAATAAATTTTGTAAAATTGCAAAAATTCTTTTAAGGAATAAATTATTAAAAATATTATTTATATTTATAATTTCTTTAAGAACATGTAAGAAAAGTAGATAAGCAAAATATTTATTAAATTTCACCTATCTTGATTTTTAAGAATAAGAATATGGTATAAATTGATGGAAATAATATGTATTTATGTTGGTGTTTATGGATGTTTTTCGTTTTTGAATTTCATGACAATAGTATCAAAACTTATGTAATTGTTTTTCAAGATCATTGATGTTCTTTCCGTTTTAGTTACTTATTGAAGAGTATTTGTGGATTGAAGTGTTTTGGATTATGAAATTGTTGAGAGAAAAATAAAAGAACATATTAAATTTATACCTTCTTTATGTTTCATATTAATGATCTACTTTTTCTTTTACAAATTTTATTAAGAAAACACAAATAAAATATATACCTTAATTTTTTTTGGTAACTTTATAAATTTTATTTATACTTTCAAAAATAATTAATTGTTATAATAAAATAGAAATTTTTTAATTAATCATATCTTTGTAAATTAAAAAATAATTTTATATAACTATTTTTAATAATATAAATAATTAATATGAGATGGAAAAACAATATAAAAATGTAATAAATAGAATGAGTCAAGCAAAAATTTTTGAATTTCATATTTTTCATGAATAAAGTTATTTAAGTATGAAAGTATAAAGTTTGGAACAATTGTTTTATAAAAGAAACCAAAGGAAAAAAAAGAGTAAAAGAAGTAAGAAAGGGAAAAAACGTTAAAAGGAAGAGAGAGAAAGAGGAGTGTCCCCTTTTTCTGAAAGTGATCCACTTGGTAAAATATAAATGGGCCTCATACAACTCTTATCTGCCACATCATACTTGTGCCTCATCCATGATAAAAAATTTCCAATTAGGTCAAGTTGTACGTATCTGTAAATAATTATAACAAGTTGGAAACAACTTTATAACATGAAAAGAAAGAAGTGATCTATGAGAGTACAATCCATCTGTATATTAAGTTGTTTGCATTTATGAAGACCTCCTGTTCCTACTGCACACGTACTTGTAGAATATGAAGACCATACATTTATTATTTCCAACAAGGATGATGAATATATGCCCGAACACAATCTCATACCTCTCTTGGAAAAGTAATGTGTAAAATGCAAATGATAAAAGTAGCATTGGTAATCATACTAGTATTCTTCTTTTGTAGTAATAATAATGATCAAGTTGAAGGGCAAGTCTCTTATGGTTTCTATGATAAAGTTTGTCCACAAGTGGAAAACATTGTTAGAGATGGTGTTCAATCTATGTCTCTCACTGATCCTACTACTCCTTCTGCTCTCTTAAGACTTATGTTTCATGATTGCCAAGTTCAGGTTCATTTTTTTCATTTCTTAACACATGACTATATATATATATACTATACAAAAATATTTCCAAAATTCTTTTAGTTAGTGTGAAAAAGAATGCCTAGTATTAGTTTTATTTGTGCTTGTAACTTTCATTGTTTCAAAAACTTACCAAGTTTGAGACACCTTGTCTATCAAGATTACTTAATGTGATTTTTGTTGTTTTTAAAGGTTTTTATATGGATATAATTGTTGTGCAAAGTTGGGTATAGGGTTTAGATCTAGTAATTAATTAGTTCAATGTGAGCGTACGTACACTGATTATTATGTAGTAATATTTTGGAGCATTAGTTAGAGGCAAGTGCAACAAACGCTAGAAGATTTGTATGAGAATAATCATAGACATTAAAATCAAAATACTGTAATAAATTAAGGAGAATGTGGCAATCAAAAGTGGGTTCTACTATCTTATCATTATTTATTTTTTATTTATTTTAAAAAAAAAAAAAATCTTTTAACGTGTTTTCATAAATAATATTAAGACAGATCGTGATAAATTTCTACCTATTAGAGGAGATCTCTTATGTGATAAAGATGGAAATTTTAATTAAAAAAATATGTTTTGGTTCACGTTATTCAGGTTCATTTTTTCATTTCTTAACACACTGTATATATACTACTAAAAAAAAATAATCCAAAATTGTTTTAGTTGTCTACTGCCTAGTATTGGATTGGCTTAACAAAAGTATTCCCTCTGTTTCACAAAGAATGACCTGGTTTGACTTGACACGAAGTTTAAGAAAATAAAGAAGACTTTTGAATCTTGTGGTCCTAAATTAAAGTTATGTCAAATGTACAAAATTGTCATTTAATCTTGTGGCCTTAAACATGTCACGTGGAAAACTGAAATTAAAATGTTATAAAAAAAAGAAAGAGATCATTTTTTTTTAAACAGACTAAAAAGGAAAAGAGGTCATTCTTTTTTAAACGGAAGGAGTACTACTTTTAAACAGTAACTCTTTAAAGTGTTGAAACTTATTTTAAAAATAAGTAGTTATGCGTTTGGATAAAAGTGTTGCAGTTGAAAAAAAAGTTGTTGATGTGTTTGGCAAATAAGTGTTGTTAAACACTTTTTTATATCAAAATATCTAAAATATCCTTAAAACTGTTAACATAATAAAAAATTGATTAATCTAAGGTTTTTATTTCTAAAAAAAATTAAAATAAAATTAATTTATATTTTAATTCAATTTCAATAACTTAATATTTAAGTTAATTTTAAATGTGCAACTTATTTTAAATTTCAAAAATATATAATTTGAATAGATCACATGGAAGAATTTGGGAATTGTTTAAAAGAACTAAGGGTAAAAAAGTAATATACTTGCTCAAAGAAGAATGACTTTTAAGTAAAAAAAAAAATAGAGGTCACTCTACTTTTAACTTTTGACTTATTTTAAGTTGTTCTTATAATTGTCAAACACTCTCCCAAGTCAAAAATTGATTTTTAAGTCAGTTTGACCAACTTAAAAGTCCATCAAAACGGACACTTAGTTTTGTTTGTGCTTGTAACTTTCATTTTTCTAAAATTTATTTACAAAGTCTGGAGACACCATGTCTATCAAGATCACTTAATGTGATTTTTGTTGTTTTTAATGATCAACTATTTATTTAAAGCATGATAAAGTGCAAAGTTACAACTATCAAGATCACTTAATCAGGAGGTTTTTATATCGATATCGTTGTGCAAAGTTGCAAATAGAGTTTAGATCTAGCAAATTAGTACAATGTCAGCTAGCGTACATAGTTTATTATTGGGAAGCTTACAAAAATGATTATAATATGGGCTTAATTAGAGATCTATAACTATAGTTTACTTAATTACGAATAATAACTACATGTTAGGAGTGAGAGAGAGGCGGTGAGATCTAGGAGAAGGAGGAGAGAGATTGAATATATGTTGTATTCGTTGTATGATCAGGTTGTATCATGAATACAATTGATACAACTAATTTGTATCAAAACGAATACAATTATATTCATTTTAGGTGGAGAGAGACGAGCGAGATGGAGGAGAGAGGATGAATACATGTACTTGTATTTGTTGTATCAGGAATACAAATACAATTGATACAAATACAAATATAATTATCTAAATACAATTGCTTTGTATCATGTATCGAATATAATTGTATCAATTCTATTAACAAACACAATTTGTGTCGACAAATATAATTGGCAGAATACAAATTGTCATAATACAATTGATACAAAATACGAATACAGTTGATACATAATACAAAATATTGTTGATAACATGGAATACAAATACATTTGATACATAATATAAAATACAATTGTCATATTTATGTGAATGTTTTTTGGGCTGCAACTATTTGGGTGAGAGAGAGGGGCGAGAGAGGAGAGAGGAGAGAGGAGAGAGGCAAGAGATAGGTAGAGAGGAGAGATAAATTTGCTATAAAATCTTACATGTAGCTACACATTGCAATATTTTAAACTATAGTGATTTATCGTAAATACATATCAAATGTTTGCTTTGTTGTGTAAACAAATTGTGGCAGGGGTGCGATGGTTCGATTCTGGTGGATTTGGAGAGCAATTCATATTACAAATCAGAGATGAGATCAAGCAGAAACTTGGGAATCAGAAAAAGAGAAGTAGTGAATTTGCTTAAATCTGTTGTAGAAGCCCAATGCCCGCAACAAATATCGTGTGCTGACATTCTCATTTTGGCTGCCCGTGAAGCTATTTCTGTTTCTGGTGGTCCAAGAATTGATGTTCCTTTGGGTCGCAGAGATTCTTCCAATCCACCAAATTCATCGTTAGCAGATTCCTCACTTCCTCCCTCAAACTTGGGAGTCAATGACATGCTTCAACTTTTTGCCCATAAAGGACTCTCACTTGAAGAATCTGTTGCCATCAATGGTACGTACCTACCTATATATGATATTTCATATTTAGGTTTTATCATTGGAACTTGTTAAAACATTTAAATTATAGGTCCAAAACTAAGTATATTTAAAAAGTTATTACACTATTCCTCGTGATCTCGAGTGGAAAACATGAATTCACGTAAATCTGGTGACCCCTTTGTGAATACGCCCCTATATATGATATTTCATCTAATGGTCCATACTAGAGTCTAGGGGATATCTTTGAAATTTTGATTTGACATCATCGTTTGCGTTAGTTTTTGAAATATGAACAAATATTTTATTTTATATTATTATTTGAAAAGTAGGATTCGAAATTTCAAGATTTTGATTTCAATTTATTAAAATATAAACTTGACTCATAAGTTTATATATTGGACACAAGACTCGTTATTTTAAGTTTTGTAAAAAAAGAACTCATGTTTGATGTGAATAGATTATCTGTACCACGTGGAATAAATATATTAAAGAATAATTAGTCATTAGTATAGTTGATTTTTTGGACCAGTGGATTTTTGTAAAATTATATATTATATGAAGTTTGTTATAACATGTAATTGAAAGGGGACATGAATATATATGATTTATTGATGCATCATCTTATATAGGATATTTTGATATCTTGTTCATGAACTATAGTTTGCTTATTTTGGTAAGTTGCTATGAAAGTTGGAGAAGATTTGATTTTCACGAATTGTTTGATTTTCATGTTTATGAGAAAAAATATAACTTAAAAAATCTAAGTTATATGTCCAAAGCAAAAAATCAATTTGATTTCAAATAATGTCAAAAGGACCTAAATGAGTCCATTCACATAAGTTTAATAGTATGAATATAGGTCTTGGCTTCAACTTATCATGCTTCCAAATGTTGGTGCAGGGGCACACACACTAGGAATAACACACTGCTTCAGCATCGAAAGCAGACTATATGATGAATCAAAGAATGATGAACCCAATGAACATGAGTTTGAGTTGTACTTGAAATTGAGTTGTCCAAAAGGCTCTTTAACCTCAAACGTTAGCTTTGTGCTAAATGAACCTACAACACTCACCTTTGACAATCACTACTTCATCAATGCCATCAATGGCCGTGGAGTTCTCAAGATCGACGCTGAAATCCCTTTTCATCCTCTTACGGCTCCCTATGTACAGCGTTTTGCAGCTGATCAAGATGCTTTTTTTAAGGCTTTCTCCTGTGCTTTTGTAAAGCTTTCTACTTATGGGGTTCTCACTGGTTCTCAAGGCATGATTAGAAGACATTGTAATGTGTTGAGTTGATTACATGCATGGTGTGGTGTTACGTTGTTTCTATATATATGTTGCTCGGATCCTCAAAAAATACGTTATACTGTATTTTTGGAAGATTTAGGCAACATGTATATTGCCAGTAAAACTTTTAGGGTTATGTATTTCATAAGGAGAATTTGTTAGTAGCTATAGCCACATAATGCGGCATATCTACTGTTTCTATATATGTTGCTCGGGTCTTCTAAATATGCATTATTTTTGGATATCGTAGGACTCACTCTCCTCGATTTTGAAATTGGACACCGGAAGGACTCAAGCTCATCTATACCAAAATTAGACATCGGAGGACTCAAGCTATGCCTGAATTACAAGTATTAAATAATTGAGTGCAAAGAAAGAGTATAATCACAACAAAAGAGATACCATTAAAGGGTATGGTCGTAGAATGATAAAAGTTAAGAAATGGGTTTGAGAACCAGAAGTGAACGCAGGATTTGAAGACTTCGGTTGCACAAATATTATCTTAATTTAGACATTAGTGAAACTTTCAATTACAATTAACCGGTAATGTAGTAGTAGTCAATAGGTTACTAATGACTCAATGTGATGAAAAATAGCTACCTTTCACTGCTTGTAACAGGACATGAAATACTTTAATATCAAGTTTGTCACGCTCCAAATTTAGAGAGGCGTAACCTCACGAGCCTAGTAAGGCCGAGCGTGCTGAAGCCAAATGTACATCTCCTGAACCTGCTGAGTGTTTGGATTATTCTTTGGTAAGAAATGGAAGGATTTGCGTAGTGGGCCTTTTACTGAGCAAACGCGAGCGATTGCATTGAATTGAAAGTCCAATTGGTTTCGAATGTGAAGGTTGGCAGTTGAATTATTTATTTTCTTTCAACCAACTTCTATTTAAATGTGAAAGCCAGTAAACTACGGACTATAATTAAATATTCTGTTTCTGTTTGTGGGTACGCATTATTGTTCAAGATTGGCTCCACCAATTCATAACTTTCTCTGATTTGGTAGTGCTGATTCTGCAGCTATCCGTTTAATGCGCAAAAATTCTCATTAAAGGGATACAGATATGGTTAAAGAAATCTGGGAAACAAGGAGAAAAAGAAGGTTTGAAGACAAAAAAAAAAAGAATATTTAAAGATACAGAGAAAAAGGTTAAAAATACTCGTCAACTTTCATTTAATAGTTAGATTACTATAAGAGATATACTATGCGGTTATTTATGCCCTTGCCATTACGGAACTTGTTATCCGGACTCCTACTTGGACGGAATCACCATATCAACCAAAATTAATCCAAATTTCTTTTAAACGACTCATTCCTATTTGAAACCCATACCTGATCCTCTATCTTAACCCAAATAAAAACAAATCCATTTTCAATACCAATTTAACCCTATTTGCTGATGAAGTCTTCTTCTTCTTCTTCTTTGATCTCAAAGAAACAGGGGAAGCCATCTTGACAAATACCCCTCCATTCTCAATTCTTTTACTTCTAATTTGTTATTCTTCTTAATATTCACTCTGTTCTGCATAACTTGATTTTTCCCCCTGTTATTATCGATTAAGCATTCTTCTTGATATTCAAAGGATTTTGGCTGCTCAACAAAATCCTTTAAAGAAAGCTCAAAACAAGATGAAGGCATGTTCTTGACCATTTTCATGAGCTCCCATTAGCCTCTAGCTATAGCTTGAGCTCTAGAACTCGAGAAAGAGATGGACAATTAATCAGATGGACTGGACTTCTTGGTGGACTATTTCTCCATAAGAGTGGTGAGGAAGCACCAGACTTATCATCATCTTCATGATCTTCCATTTTTTAAGCTCTAAATTGAACATTATTCCCATGTTTTTGTTATACTTGAAAATCAAAATTGTGAGGTTCCTAACTGTCATTTAAGTTTGTGACAGAAACAAGAATATGGCTATGGATATTGGGTGTTTTGTTTTCTTGGATCAAGTATGGTTTTAATGGACTAAATAAGAGAAAGAAGCATTATTAAGTAAAAAATATGGGGACTATAATTTGTATAAATGAAAAACTTATAGTTAGCTATATAGTAAAGAATTACGATTAAACTTTTTTTTTCAATTCTAGATGGGTTGTACACAAAGTTGTCAAAGTAGAGTTTTAAATTTTCTTTTGATGTTATAAGTCTCTTGCGCCATTGATATTGACTTAGACTTTGTCATTAACATCTTATTTGTTTGCATTTAAATGAAGGTGTTAATCTTTATCATCCAAATGTTACCCATTAACTCTATTTGTGTTCAAGGTCTGAATGTTAATCATCTAAATCTTAATTATTAAGTGTGTTTGTTTTACAACCACTTAATAAGTCTGAATAGATTTGAATGACTAAGATATATAACCAAGTCTTAATATCATTAAGATGTCTATTTAAGAATTTCTACAAAGATGACAGTTCACGACTACTCCATCTACTTTCACCCACAACCACAATTTCAGCCATAATTATCACCCATCGTTAATCGCCACTACATACCATCCAAAACCATCATCTCAACCTTCCATATGGTTTCCACAGTGTGCATTACACAAGTGATACTAATAGGTAGTAAACATGCATGCATACATATATATTGGATAATACAAACCATCATCTGTACATCAATGGCCCAATACTATGCCCCATTATGAGTACACATTACCCCCTCCCCCCTCCTAATTATCACAAGTTTCAGAAATAATTATAACCCATCAATTTCATAATACTTGACCTTACAATCTGTTACGACCCAAGATGCGCCCTAGACGTGACATGACGTATAGGACCCCGAGAGGTCCGACACAAGCCACTTGATATATATACAACATAACATAATAGAAAATACGAGAAAGTTTAAGCAATAAGTCTCATATCATAAAAGAGTTTGACATAAGAGTGGAAGTCTAATCATAGTCTTGACAAGCTAAAACATCTTGAAAAGCCGTTTTAGGAAGAATCATAAATCATGAACATGGTCAATGCATCTTAAAACATAATAAAAGTTGCATAAAACCTTTGAGAGAAACTTAATTTGTTTTGTGGGATATTAGCTTTAACCGGCAATAGAACATGCGAGCTATGACATGGAATCCGATGAAACTCCTACACCGAGAAGGGAGAGTCTACTAGCCAAGGTAGAAATCCGTATCATTCATTAATATGCTATTTGTGGATTCACTAGCTAGCTAGGTCATTTAAGACAATCCTACAGGGGCACGCAGTTTGGAACTAGAGGTTGCTACTAGAGACTACCATTTTTGAGCCTTCACCTCAAATTCTCTCGGTGCTAAGTTAAATCCCAACGGAATAGATTAAGTCAATTATCAAAATATAACATTAAGATAGGCAATAATCAACATACCAATTCAAATCATGAAGTCATCATAGAGTAGCTCCTTTAATCATGAATCATGCATGTGTGAGATAACCTTTCACAAAATCATGATTCCTTAATATGTGAGAAAATCTTTTACAATTTCTTTGATGCTTATCTTAAAAGCAACCTTAGATCATAAACATATTTTACATCATAAATTATACATTACTATTATAAATCATATTCACATCTATAGTCAAAATCATGAATAATACATGAGTCTATATAAAATCAATTCAAAAACATGTAATTAAAATCTAAATATGCATAGGAAGATTGAAATTGAACAATTAACACAAAATTAAATAAGACCCATGAAGATCACATGAAACCTTAAGCAATTTATGTGAAATTCAATTGGAAACTTAGAAATCATTTGGGACTCATTGGTTGAATGATATGCAATGGTGAAATCCCACATACCTTGATGATCAAAGCCCAAAAGCAATGCAGGAAAAAAAAAAAGGAGACTTGAAGCTTGAGAGAATTTGGGGAGGATGAACTTGGATGAGAATTGGGAATTTGAGAGAATGAAAGAGTTTGGGTAGAATTAGGAGTTGAAAGGAAGTTATAGGTCTTAAAATTAGGGTGAAAATGACATAGTATACGTATTAAATGTATAGGAAAAGACCCAAATACCCTTAAGAATAACACTTGGATGACTTCTATGGTTTGGACTTATGGTCCTTAGGACTTTCTACGGCCCGTACTGCTCAACAAATAGAACCAACTTTAGAAATCTAAAATTCATTCAACTTCCCACGAAACCAATTACGATCCTTCGTTCATTCTACGGTCCGTAGACCTCTTCTATAGACCCCGAGTTCAAGTCCAAAATTTCACCAAGTCTGAATCACTTCTACGGATGCCATCTACGACCCGTCCAAATTCCTACGGCTCGTCTTGGCTACTCGTAGGTCAAACTTCAGAAACTTGAATTTTCCAAAAGCTTAACTCAACTCAACTCTACGACTTTCCTTCTATGGCTCGTAGGCCTTCCTGCGGTCTGTAAATAGGACTCATAGTTATTGCCTCAGTAAATTTTCTGCACTTTTTCTTTCCAACTTGACTTTCCCACCAAGCCACCTTGACAAAAAGATCCAAGGTTAATAATCAAGAGCTAGAACCCTTAACCATTCAGACTACCAGAAGACCTAGACATGAAACCTCCCGTTAATCTACAAAATACCATGCAATATAAAAAAGTCTAACTACTCAGTTAAGAAAACGTAGCCTACCTAGGCTCCAAACAATGTTGCAAAAGTCTGATCGCAAACCTTGATTCTTTTTGTGAAACTTTAGCTTGTTCTTGCTTTAAAATAATAATATATTACAAAATCAATCACCAATGACCTAAATATTTTCATATTATATGCAAATCCCATATCCTAGGAAAACCTCATGATTTTTTCACCCAAATTAGGTTTTTTCTATCATTAATTCACATAAAACTACCAATTCTATGGTTATATTAGTGAACTATGGTAAATAAATAAGGAAAAAAGTACAAATATACCTTCGAACTATCATAAATGATATGTCAATAACCTCCATTATACTTTAAGATTGTGTATACCCTTACCGTCAATATTTTGGATCATCTATACCCTTAAGACTAACAGATTGACACGTGACTTCATCTAAATGATTTACCCAATTTTATTTATTTTTTACCAAAAAATTAGAAATCCATCCGACCCACAACAAAAATGGGTGGTGCCAAAATCCATTCTTCATTTTCATCAAAAACCATCGCTCTATTCTTCTCAACCCGCCATGACCATGGAATCAAGACGTATCTTTCAAGAAAGAAGATGACTTGTTCACTAAAACTACACTCTTCTTCACTTTCACTTCAAACTTTGTATCTTCCCCATTCCATCCAGCTTCAACATGTAAAAATCCCTTACAAGTTGTGTCAATTTCGTGTCTTTCAAATTCTTTAAATCTGTAGACTTTATGCTTGCTGACAAAAAAAAACTACATCTTCATTTAGCATAGTATAGATCTAGGTTATTGGGTGTTTTGTACATCATCTATTTCAAGAATATTTTCAACCCCTTTCAACAAAAACAAATCAATTTAAGCATGAAATTTTCAATTTGATTGTAGACCCACTTTAAAGCTTGAAGTTTTGTCCATCAATGGTGGTAGTACTTTCTCAACCCCTTTCAATAACAATAAATCAATTTGAGTTTGAAATTTTGGATTCAATTGTAGACCCATTTTTAAGCTTGAAACTTTATCCATCACTGTTGATATTGTTTCCAATCCCTTTCAACAATAATAAATTGATTTGAAAAAAAATGAAATTGGTTTCTTGATTTTCATTGAAATAATATGCTTCTGGGGTTTCGTTTGTGAGATTTGGAGAATGGTGCCAATGAAAATGAATTGAAGAACATTTTTCCTTTGGAGCTTGAGCAACATTTGTCCTTCACTAATGTTTTATTCAATTTTCCTTAGAAAAATTTGTTTTCTCCATCTTTGTCGTCACCCTTATATGAGAAATTTTTGCTAGAAAATTATTTGTTTCTTCATCACAAGAAATATCGTCATTCATGTCAAATTCTACTTTGTTCTTTATCATAGCCTTGTCCTTGGTGGATACGATGATCACTCAATTTGGATCTTTGTCAAATGTGATCCCTCTTGGCGCACGGAAACGTGACATTTATCTTGTCCGCACACTAGAAAACACCTGATACAAAATCAAGAATTTCAAAGTACACAAACCAAATGGATTGAATCTCTAATATTGTTTTATTTACCTTGTATAGACCATTATTACTATTAAGAGCTTTGGTGATCGAAATATTAATGCAACTGAAAAAAAACCCAAAAAATCATATATATATATATATATATATATATATAAGAGAACCTTAGGCCCGCCTACGTG